>JAOXYB010045836.1:0-45454 GCA_028565635.1 Phoronis ovalis | reverse complement strand
CATTTAGGGGTCAAAGGTCAAAATTCTAAAAATGATGTTGAAAGGTAATTTGGAGGTCATTTAACGTTCATAAAACCCAATATGAGCAACCCTGCCTTTACTAAAAGGCTATCTAGTTACAATTTTGTCATTGTCTGTAGATATTAAAAAGAACAGTCGGAAGTTCAATTGTCTTATTGCTCATCCTCAGTAGGGTCCGATCGATCATCTCTTCTGTATACAGTCTGGACGAATATTCCTTTGGCACTGCGAAGATGCTTCTTGGGAAATGGAAAACACGGATATATCCCGGGGGTACTGTCATTCAAAGTCGCTATATATATGTGCCGCCCAATAGGTCCCATTTTTTTACCATGGGCGGCCGCACACCTCTACCAACTTTTTTTGTCAAGCACCCCCCGGGATAAACCCCACACAAGCCACTTTATTTATGGCGTGATATGATACTGTATAATCTATATTTTGCTGTTTTGTGACATCGTCACCTACCACGGCTATTTTATCATTCTATCTACTCATTCTGAATTCTATATCGCCAGGAAGCTTGCTTTGCTTAGCGGACTATAGATAAACTGTATGTGGCACGAAGAATGTTTGCATGAACGCGGTTTATATCAATTAGACGCAATTGTGTTGAGCCGTAAATGATCGCCACCTATGGGTCGCAATTGTTGTAATAGTAACAAATATTATTGTTACGCCACATCTGTTTCGCATCAAAATAAATCAGACTACGACACTTCACGTTTGTTTTTACAAGATATATCGGTTGTACTGTCCAGAAAAATGTAGAAAATGTCTATCTAAAATAAACAAACTTTTGTATCACTGTATTCTTTTTTTCAGACCAACCATATAGTACACGGATTCGCGGCAATATATTATTTGCACACCAACATACATTCATATAAGAATCCTCAAATTCTTGAGGTATACAATAGCAATGCAACTGGAAGATAGATAGGATACATACAATTATATATTCCATACTATACGGTACTTACAATGAAAAATACTGCCATGTGATACAACCGGGATACAACCTCATAAGACAAACAAGTTTATTAACAATCACCTGCATACATGTAGTTATCAAATTCAATAAAAGATAGCGTGACAACTAGTAGATAGTACATCATTCTGGGCTATAACTCAAGCCCAACATCAAGCATTACATTCAGGGTTACACACCTTCATAACTTTTCAATGTGTACATTGTTTATAAACAACTATATAATTATGAAAAAGACAGGTCAGAAACGGTAAGCAATGCACTATAGAAATCCTTGGTTTTAAGTTAATACTCCGGGGAGCTAACTTGAAGGGAAGTCGGGTACGCATGCTTGTCCAAAAAAACGGGGGTATGGGGTACCTTTTTAGCCGTTCCACGGGGTTCCCGGGAACCCCGTTTAGGAAAAGCACATAGGGGTATATGTTTTTGGCAAATGTAACTTCCCGTTTAGGGGTTGTTTTTTCACGTACACCTCCCGTTTAGGGCTCCTTTTTTCAGTGGGAGCAGCGAGAATTACCTTTTAGCGACCATTTTGCATTTTTTTTAAAATTTAGTGTATTATTTTGTTTTGACGACTTTTTTTTTTTTTGCTTGTCGATTTTTTTGAGAACCGTTTTTTTGGTTGTTAATTTTTCAGAGAAAACTTCCCGTTTAGGGGTACCTTTTTGAGCAAAATCTTCCCGTTTAGGGGTGGTATTTTGATCCTCTACTTCCCGTTTAGGGGCTTATTTTGAACCCTACGGACGAGCATGGGTACCCGACTTCCGTTCAAGTTAGCTCCCCGGGGTTAATACATTCCACTTCTAATGTGCATGGTCTTTCATGCAACTAGTATTTAATTAACTTTTTTGACTTCTAACTATTCTTTGATAGTTTAGCTCAGAAACATCATAAGGGGACTTTTATTTGCTAATTGCATTTTCCACATGCTCAACATCACTAGGAGCTAACCAGGATTCATGCAGTGTGAAACAGTACAGTACAATGGTCATCTATTACAAAACTTATAACTTGATGAATGTTACTAAACTAAACATTAATATTTGGAAAATATACCAGTAAATAAAACTTTAACAGTAAACAAAACTTTAACAGTAAACAAAATACTCAGATAAGTGATTTTATCAGTAAATACAACTAGTTTGTGCTTTCTGATCATTTTTATTCTTTTGAACGCTAGGGTACACAATAAATTTCACATTTTCTCTCAATTTCTATATGACAGTCCAGATTTGAAACAGCTGTTTCTATAGAAGGGGTCCTTTTATCGTTGCTATTCACCGATCAATGTATATAAAAACAAAACCTCACTTCTGAAAAAAATCATCCAACAACCCTTGAATACATTTTATGTATTGTCATTATAGCAGTTGTATCAATGAGAGTATATAATCTTCTCATATGTATCAAGATTTACTACTTCGTTCTTTATCAAAGCAAATATCTCAAAATACATCTAAGATGTTGACATCCATACAACACCATATTGATACAGCCAGAGAGTATATCCAAACAGTTAGCAAAATTGTATAACCTCGTTTAATATTAGAAGGCATTCTAATATTTAGTATCATATGGGTTTTGACTAATAGCTTGTTTCAATGCAGATAAAGCAACTTTTGATGTACTAGTACCACCTTTGGTTCTCTACATTATCTGTCGTCCAAAACCATTCAACAGACCAATTTCTTGGATATTTCTTCATCAACTTCAAAGCATCATCATACATATCCATTTCCAACATCAGATCAAGTAAAAAGTATCTATAACTTCCATAAAATCCTCCTTCCTGTTAATAATCTCTTCACCTAGATCAATGGTTTCCAAAGTGCTTCTGGTGTACGCCCCGTACAAAGCTTCCATTTGGCATTTGCTGAGCCATACATGTACATGTGTGCTAATTCGTACTTGCTGAGTTGCTGCACAGCATCGTTTTCCGAAACTCTTCAGCAGCTTGTAATAACTCTTGACGTTCTATGCAGCCGCAAATATCTAGTTTCAAGATTTTAAACATTTCCGCAATTGAGCAGTATTGTTTAACTCCAATTTTTTTATTCTGGAAGTAAACGAGCTGGCATATGTGCTTTTCATAGTAATCAATTATTTCATCAGCTGTATGACAAGATTCCGGTGGTGGAGCCTATACTGTAACATAACCAGGATGAATAACACGACCATCACGGCCATTTAAATCACCATGCAGCTGCAGGATATTTAATATTTTTCTTAAATCCATTCTTCATTTCAGTGGTTACTTCAGTTTTCTTGAAGCCATACGGATTCAACCTTACCATGTTTTCCTCGTGGAACTTTGGTAGTGTAGCCGAAACTGCCTCCAAAAGACGTAAATCAAGGAGGCTTATTTTGAACGATCGACGATAGTTGGTGAATTCTGGGAAGACGCCTTCTGGAATTGTGAGTTTGAGCTTGCGCATCAGTGTGACTGTAGGACAACTTCCAGAATATCGCTCAAAACTAATACCAATCAGTGAACCTAAAGTTAGAAAGTCTAATACATTACGTCATCCGGGCATTAATGCTTTTAAGTTTGATTGTTTATTAGCAATGCTACTTATTAATATATACCAACTCTGACTATAAACAATTTGTTTAATAAAAATTAAATTATCAATTCAAAATATGCTATGAGATATATATATTTTTAAAACTTCATTGCCAGAATAGTTTGGTATAAAATGTTTTTTGCTGCTTTAAACTTCTAACTTGATACATTTATTGTTGCATTTATACTCCCACAAACTTAAGTTTGGGTTATATTGATTTTTTTTTTTTAGCTTTGCAAAATATTTTTTTGCATATTTCTGAGCAAATAACTTTATTGATATTCTTTTGATTGCCTTCTAGGTTTTGCTTGAAAAAAAGAAACTGCTTACCTATACTATTTTTTTAAATATACTTTTTTAGGCCTAATAAGAAAAGAATTTTACTATGTAGTACTCACATGCAAGTTGGACTTTAGTGAAAATCCAGCTGGTAAGACCCAGACAGTGTTTTGCAATGGGAAATTCCTGAAGTATTTAACATTTTGTTTCTGTGGAAGATATATAAAATCGTTATCACTTATTGTGATACTTCAGTAACTTGAAAATCATACCTGATAATTAATATGGCATCAGTTTGGGTTTAGCGACCTGATGTTAGCTTAGAAAAATTTTAAAAACTTGTCCACAATATAATCCCATAGTCACAACCCGACTCTCCTACTAAATGACAAACGCGCACACTGTCATATGCTTCTAGACGAGTAACATGTCTGCTGCAACATCTGTAACAATAAACAAAATCGTTTCAAGTATTGTACAATGAAAAATACATAGTTTATCAGATTGTTTCATAATTTGGTTATGCATTCTCCACGTTAGTGTCTGACTGAAAGCATTGAAACTTGGATTAAAAGTAATACTTTTTTATTTTTCAGTCCAGCTCACATGCAGCACTTGAGCACGAAGGTCATATGGTGGGTCAACTACCTGGCTAAGATCTAGGTTGAAAAAGGAGTCTATTCAATTTTTACCTTTAAATTGGACAATGTTAGCACAGAAATAGAACAGATTTTCTAAGATTGCAGTATTGGCAGTAACACTGATTAACAAACATTTTTATATTAGCTGGGTATATTTGACCACCAGATAGCAACAAGCTTCAAATTTAATTTAAATCGTGTGGAATCAGGCCGATTATTGTATACTGTTAAATGCCTTTTACTATTAATGTGACACGATTACACTAAAACATATTTTTAACAAGTTATCTAGCCCATGGTGCTGCATTGTAGAAACTTGTAGCGTGACGAAATAAATTTTGTAAGAATGATGGAGTGACACCTGGTATTCTTAATATACTTTTAAAATCAACCGCCATTTCAGCATTTAACACTCTTTCGTAAAAACATAATTCACAAAAAGCAATATATAATTTCTGAAAAAATAACACGAGAAGTGATCTGATGGGTATATTTATGATAGCCAAAATTTATTTTTGTGATTTGCGAAACAACATTTTTTATTTTTTGTTAATCATAACTCATGCCTACACCAATGATGTATGAAAGAAGATATAAAATTTATACTAAAATTTACAAATGTGGGTCTGTTCAAAGAAAATAATAAATTCTAACTTCTAAACACAACAATAATTTTTTGGACACCATGTCCCATGCTTTTATAAAATGATTTTAAATCATGACTTCAAAATTTAGTAAAATTTCCTTCGGTGAACTTTGACTCAACTTTTAAATAACTCAATATTTGAACAAATTGGCTTGGTTTGAAACTTTTGAGTTTCTCCAGTCTACTAGTATCTGAACATTTGAGATTTGAGAGATAGTTACTTCAAAGTTTACTCCAAGCATTGGTGCTGGAACCGAACTGCTGACAGCGGGCCGGGGTCAAGCCAGGTCTCATGATTTTGTGGAGCCATGGTTAATCACTCTAATTAAAATTCAGAGCTTACTTATTCTATAATGAAGTTTCCCTTTCCCATACATAGGTTATCGAACAATAATTTGAATGGGATGAGCCAGGTAAACTCCAGGGGGACACTCTCCCGGGGGGCTCATTTGAAAAAAGTCGGGTACCCATGCTCGTCCGTAGGGTGCAAAATAAACCCCCAAAACGGAAAGTGGAGGATCAAAATACCACCTCTAACCGGGGGATTTTACTGAGAAAGGTATCCCTATTAAAACGGGAAGTTTTTTCATAAAAATTAACAACCAAAAAAAAAAAAACGGTTCTCAAAGAAAACAAAAAACGTCGTCAAAACAAAATAATATACTAAATTTAAAAAAAAATGCAAAATGGTCGCCAAAAGGTAATGCTCGCTGCTCCCACTGAAAAAAGGACCCCTAAACGGGAGGTGTACGTGAAAAACCAACCCCTAAACGAGAAGTTACATTTGCCAAAAACATGCCCCTAAATGTAGTTTTCCGCCGTCGAACGGCGAAAAAGGTAGCCCTTACCCCCGTTTTTTCGGACAAGCATGCGTACGCGACTTTTTTTTAAGTGAGCCCCCCGGCGACACTCTCATTCAATAGGGACTGTGTTGCTCTTTATGGCATGAACGCTTTTCATTTCCCGTTTTTACTATACGGTACCAATTTTATATTTATTTAACACCTCTTTACCATCACCTACAGTTACCTTGCATTTGTTCTTCATGAATACGTTACCCTAGCATAGCACCTTCTTAGGCTTTATCACGGAATTCCTGACTTTAATCTAAGTTTTATCAGATCTTACCTGCTTTCTGTTCAAATCATAGTTCTTCAACTTCAGAACCATGCTAAATCGCTCCAAATCGATGGTAGTCATGAAAAATGAAGTGTAGGATCACAATCAAACATGGTATTTATTTTTAACGGATATGAACTTTACAAAAATCTCAATATACCTATTTTATGACGGCATTTTACAAACACTTTTTTGCGTTTTATCATCTTTAAACACTATCGGAACCATGAACATTACCGAATAGTTAATATTTTTACTTATGATTTTAAGAATGATTCTATATATTTTCGTGTTACCCAATTCTCGTCTGCTTAATGGCTTGGACTACTTTATTTTCACAATAGAGGGATGACAAGTAATAAGTAATACAGTTTTTAAAAAGCAATTCGATAACAAATAGCAAATAGCAATCAAATATAGTTCTTACAACCCTTCATTAGATAAATAGTAATATATTTATATCCGCGTAACATGTAATTTTTAGTCGATTTTCATTCAACTGAAAGTAAGAAAATACATTTTTTTTCAACGTTTCGGCCTTTCGACTTTCATCAGATTCATTCTTATTCATTACAAATGATAGCCTCGTCACACCATGCATTTATTCTTTTAATTTAAAAAGCCAGGGTTTAGATAGTATTTATTTTATAAGAGTCGTGTTATAAATTTATATTCGTCTATTACAAATTTCTCATAATAATAAATAATAATAATACATTTCTAACACAGTTATTAATTGGCCGCTTTAAAAATGGATAATCGAGAGTTTGAGATATAAGGATTTAGATCACTAAGAAATTAATAAACTGCTTCAGTAAAACAACAATGAATGCTGAGAATCTAAATTAACAATTTACAATGAAAATCAATAAGACAATTCTACAATAACAAAAGTCTCTTTATGCTAACACAATACTAACTTAAATAAATTATAATTATAATATTAATCAAATCAAACTAAACGTGCATCCCAAAATAAGGATATTTAACGCAATAGACAGCTGTATCTTTCGGAATAATATTGCATGCATTTATCTTTTTTATACTAGTCAATTCCACGTGAGTAGATTACTTAATTACTTAATCACGGAAAAAATCTACATCAATGAAATTTGATTAATTCACGATAAAACACAAATAGACATAAAAGTAATGAAATGAATTCTAATAGTGTTTTATCTGGAAATTAAACCAACTACACATCACAAATACAAATGAAATACTCAGAGGTGACTACAGTCAAACACGTCGTATTTTACAGTGGGAATATACTTATTCTCCAGTCTTAACTTCATCCTCGGAGATTATATCTATTTTTAATTGAATTTCTTGCCTGTGGACTATCACAACAGTGGGAATGGATAATTTACACAGAGTAATTGATTTATAACGTTTTAAAGAACTGGTTTGATGACAATTGTGTATCATGATGTTTGAAAACCAATCACAGACCGAGGTAAGTTATTGCACAAAGATTAATATTACAACCAATTTATCAATCGTTTTTATATAATAAGTCTATCCGCTCATCTCCTGCATGCGTTCGTCATTCGTTCACTGTGTCCTGTGGAAATTTACTCTGCTAGTAATATCGTTCCAGTGTATAGCCCCGGGGGCCACTCAGGTATACAGTGGGTACCCATGCTCGTGAATGGTCTGGAAAAAAAGACTCTAATAAACAAGATCACCCTCAGAAATAGTACTCTACCCAAGACTAAAATTTTACAAGCAAAAAAACGGGGAATATCTTTCCACCCTGAACCACGTCTAAAATCGTGGACCTCTCCGTCCGCTAAGTATATTTGCCTCTAAACAAGACTTTCCTCGCTAAAAATTAACCGTAAGCAAGATCAAAGCAAAAAGTAACCATTTTTGGTCAAAACTGCCGCTGTCGTACTCTGAACGCGTAAGCGCTATAGACGTTTATCCTCAAATAGATACCCTTGTCTCGCGATTTTGGTAACGAGCATATTATTCACTTTATGTTTGAGCCCGGGATTTGAGTGCCTATCCCGGGTATATAACATACAGCGCTACTTTCACATATCGACCATAATACACAGCATAGTGTACCTCACAATGATAGCACCGTGCAATAGTATTATTATTCTCCACTAGGTGGTCTTAAGTCAAGTTAGAGTTGGCAGATAGTCTGACTTTCAGTCGACAGCAGGCTTAAACAAGATAAAAGGGTAAACAATTAAAAAAATAGGCGTTTATGTTTACAAAGACGATATTTGTATTTTTTCAAATTTTAATAACATCTATGCTGGGGTAATTTTGGATGTATATCTCAACCATATCTCAACTAAAAGAAACACTTCGCCCGCGCTTTAATTATCTGTAATTACTCCCTAAAGATAGCCAACTGGGGAAGTATAATAAGGTTAAAGAAGAAATAATATGATTCCATAAGAGGGCACTGTTAATCAAATAAGTAAACGTGAGTTTTGACACAGAACACATAATTATGTCAAATCAAGGGAAATACTACGATAGACAGAGGCAGAACATTCAGCATTCAATAATGCACCAAAATTGAATTGTAGATTGAAATGTTTTAACGAATTTGTTGCATGATGCACTCTTACTCTCACTGTATCAAATATTCAGAAATAGTGAATGAAACACTAAATTTTAATTGAGTATATACCTTGTGGCTTTTACTGAACGTCGCTATGTAGATCTATTAATTGGCTAATTAATGCTATGTCAATTTATATTTTTCGAACTTTAAATTAAGATAACATATTCTGACTGTAGAAAAAGTAACTTGATAAGGTAATGCTAAAGGAGAAGAACCGAGTGTATAGTCTACCCATTATAACAAGGCAGCAAGAAACAACTGCGCAAGTGTACCAACAGTACACGTATCTGAATCACGAGCTGAAGCCCCTTTCTCCGTATTTCACACTCACATGCTGTTACGGCACCTATTACAATTTTGACCAATGAACTGTCGTAAATCGGGTTATTGATTATACGGTGTTATCGGTGTGCCAACTGTAAAAATCTACTTCAAACTACAAACTCTGTCTGGTGCACGCCTCAAAACCACTT
The DNA here is from genome assembly GCA_028565635.1 of Phoronis ovalis. Lineage (NCBI taxonomy): Eukaryota > Metazoa > Phoronida > Phoronidae > Phoronis > Phoronis ovalis. Next base: position 36,133 of record JAOXYB010045836.1, on the reverse strand, counting down.
TATCACTCAGTACCAGTTATGTAAAATGTCTTGCAACTAATCATCTGTATTAAAACTCGAATGAATGAGTGTATAAATAATATAATACAGTATAAAAGTTTATATATTGATTTTCACTACATGACTTCCTGCTCTGAATTCCCTGTACAAAATTTATTACAATCAAGCAGTAATCACAATGTTATTCAACTTTAATTCATAACGCGTAGCTCATGAGTGTCCGTAATAAATGCATTTTATAATCAACCGTGGAATCGAATAGCTGTTGAGTCTACCTTATTGGTGTTTGAAATATAAGCAATACCACGGACGGTTATTAACTGGATCCCCTTTGATAGCAGCTTCGTACGGTGTTAGAATTACTTGACACAGAAAAGTTTTATATGATGAACAGCACTTTTTCACTTAGAACTCCCTAGAAATATATTTACACTTTCACAGAAAGTCCCTAGAAATGGGACTAAACAATAGATTAGTACTTCAAGGATTAAAAGTATAAATTTGAGTTTAATATAATTATAAATTACTGCAATAATTCTGTGAACTTAGAGTCATCATCGGTTGGGAATTACTCTTCTGGGAAATAATTCTTGAGTTAATAGGCTTGGGGGGACACGTTCAATTTTAATTACATAAGTTCCAAATAATTTAGAGCTATTCATGAGTCCCTTGTTACTTTTTTATCACATACATTTATTTTATCTTTAAAAGAAAAAAATGTTTGATGAAAAAGTACAGTGCGTACGTATTATTAGATTGTCAATTATCGTGTAATTACATTCAGAACGTGCTAGTAACTCAAAGACTAAAGAGAACTGAATGATTCTTAATATTACTAATCTTAAAATAACATCTCTATGGAACATGATATTTGTCGCTTTATATACAATCATGTATTGTAGATTTATTTTCATTTAGACTGCATTGCATGTATTGATCGTTATGTACATACTCAAAGTTATATTGTGTTCTATCAACTCATATGTAAATGTCATGATATAATAAACACAAGTAAGAATTTCAAGTTACATGCGCAGATTTAAATATACTTCGCATATGCCTGTGAGGATGCTGTGAAGAAAACTCCCGTGATGTACTCTGTCTCTAAATCCGTAAGGAGAACAAGAGATAATATTCTAGATACTTTTTAAAAGAATACCTTTTTTTAAAGATTATACCTTCATATAGCTGCAATGACAGTGCTAGGGATCAAAATTTAACCTCAAGCGTCTGCAACTTTAAACATGGAAAAAGTAATGAGAGAAATCAAATTTGCTTCTGGACGTTAACATATACCTGAGACTATTATAACTAAGCAACAACTAGGAAGCATTGACCGGTGGAGTACACAGAAACGAAATTATAATTACGACGTGAGCAGTAATTAAATTATTTTCTTTTTACTCACAGCTTCAATTTCTTGATTAACTCAAACTGACAAGGAATACGTCATTTTCGAGCAAAATGTTTCTAATTCTATTATTATAATAACTCAGTTAACTAAGCGCGCGATCAGAACCATTACCGAAGGCTGTTATGCTGGCATCGGAATATACAATGTGTTTAGTGCTTAAATCTGCTTCAGTTCTCACATTTATTTAGTGGATTTGCATGGAAGACAATATAATTTACATGGTGTAAAGGACAGACACCAGACGTAATACAGTAAATATTGGATTCCTAGTTCATTATATTCTTTATAAAGTAAGTGACTTAGCACGAAAGTAACCTGATAGCAAGAAAAAAGTCGCCGTTGTATAAAGAACATTGTCCCGAGTGCTTCTGAAGGAAATCGCTTAATATATTTGTTGCCTAATCTCTGGATTCATAATTAGCACCATTTTATTATACGGTGTATATTTAGGAGAGAAAAAGCATGATGAGGCAGCAAACAAAAGGAAAAAAAAAGTGTAATCACAAATAGCCTGCCTGTTGGGATAAAAAAGAAAATGGCATCTATTCAATTATACCAGAACACCTTAAAAAAAGATAATGATATACGAAGGATAATGAAGTAATACTTTAAAAAAATTATTTTAAGAAAATTACGCAATGATATTTGGAGCACACATCGATGAGACTGTGTACTTGCTGTTGGTGTCCTGAGAGATAGTAATAAAAACTGGATTATTAAAAATAATATAGAGATATTCCGGAAAACATTCTAGATGCAGTGCTTCAACTCACAAACCTAAACGAATACAGGAACAGTGGGGCGTGTTGACATTAAATTTTAAAATACGATATTTAATACAAAGACAGACTCGGAGTAAATTTCGCTCATTCGATCGATCTATATACAAATGTGCTTACTAAAACAAGATCGCAAAGGCGGCATGTTTTTAAATGGTGTAAACGTTATGGTTTGAAAACTATAAAATTATGAAAACTTTACGGAAGCAGAACCAACAGTTCCCGAGCTTGAGCGCGACATGCAGTCGAAGGCATTGAAAACATTCTATGGTATAAATTGTTAGTGACTCTGCTTGCCTTTGATATATAAATATATTTCGTAAATTAGAGACGGAACATTCAGTTCGTATTTATCGATTTGCTTGTGACTTGTTCTGTCATTGTTTTGACTGCATTTTGATGGAGGCGATTGACAGCAATGTGTCACAGTTATCTCCCCTTGTACCATCGTCTACTTCGTCACCTTATGTTGAGATAAGAACATGGGAGGTATTACCATTTTTTTATTATTTATCTTACGGTGAGACAAATATGTTTTCAGAAACATACTGTGAATCTCTCTTACCACGGGAAACTACGATCCCCGGTGGTGTATCAGTAGAAAGGACAACTGCCACCAGGTACGACTCACTTGACACGTATGTTTTTCAAGTAACTAGGAAAAAGTTCATAACAGTGTTATCACAATGCAAACCATTCCCGACCTTTTCACCCTTTTTATACCGCTAAATCAGTGTTACTTCTAACAAGTCGCACTGAAAATAACGTAATCCAAAATGTTAAATGTTCTTATTGGGAGACATTGGGTATTGGGATTATTTTAAATTATACGATTCATATTTTATATACCTATTTCGTTTTCACTATGGGGTTGACGTTTTTGTTTTTACCAAAATGATTATAAAATTTTATTTAATCATATATTATTAACATTTAGCTGAGAAGTTAGGATTATAGTTGGTTCACATTTTACATCATCATTAACGCTTTTGTAGTTAATAACAGAAACGTTATTTTGAATGTTTTAAAAAAGATGAAATAGTATTCTATCCAGTCTTTTTGTGGCATCGATTGACAACGCGAAAATATGGCTCCTTAACCAAAAGTGGCTGTTAAATTAATTTCTTTTAGTCCAAATGATTGATCAAGATGTAGGTAGATGGTGCATTGTCGCGAATAATTATGAACGGATTTAATCTAGGATTTCATAAAATATTTTTTGCAAATATCTGTTTATGAATTCACAAATTCACTATGGATTTAATAAAATATACCAGTAATACAGCAATATGCAATCAGGTAAGCTGTTAAAAAAATGTAATATGGACTTGGATAGTTAAGAGTGGAATCTAACTGAGTGTTTCCTTCGTTCAAACATCTATTAGTTCATGCCCTAGAAAGATTCTATCAGAGTAATTTCAAAAAACGAATTCTTTTGGTAGAAGCACCTTGAAAAACAACATGTCTCAAAGAATGAAAATTAGGCTGCAATTAAACTTGCTGCATTATCCGCGTGAACAAAATTAACACAAAACTTTACTTTAGACTCTAGAACGACTGCCTACAAACTGTTTGAAGTCACATAAACCAACTGCTTTTCACGCATTAACATATGATTTATATATATATATATATATATATATTACTAGACATTTTTGCATTGGCAAAATTACCTTAGACAAAAGAAATTATTTATTTATTTATTTAATTATTAGTTCAAGCGCAAAGTTAAAAATCTATTTTAGATGCGCTTGTCTATTTTGAGAACATACTGTGGAACCTGCCTTAAATTACTTTTGAAGAGAGGATTGTAAAAGGCTAGTTATTTGCTGTTTTCCTATATTCAATTTGTAAACGACTAGACAAGCAATCTACATGTAATTTATGAAATCACTATCAATATACACGCGAATGTGAAGTCCTATGTCTTTACTTGTTGTAGTGCATACTAATTACTGAAGCAGACAATTCATAAGAGCTAGCTAGTTTGTATGTAAGTTAAGCGCAAAGCATGCTTTCTGGACCTTCTGTGTGGGATGTTTGTGTATAATCGTACAAGCTCTTTTAACTTGTGTATTGTAATGTGTTAGGCTTAATGTACATCAATACAATTGGACATGGGCGCAGTGCTTAGACGCAGAGGCAAATGCAGTCTTTTGGCGGCCATCTCATACTGTTATGACTTAGTAAATTACAGGAATAAGGTTGCTAGAGAAACTACGAGGGTCCACAGCTGCTTTCCATACCAGCGCCACCTCGATCCTAGATATAGACTACAATATAAAATTGAAACTAGCTACTAAAATCGCATGCAACACGTTTTATTGGATACCTAATTCCGCGAACATCACCCTGCAAATTATAGTTTATCGTTGGTTTTGCATAGATACGTATTCTGCAGAATAAGTGTTATTAGTAATTAAACGCAATTTTTGGAAAAATATGTGGTTGTATAGAGTTGTTTCAAATATTATGAGAACAACATGTCATCTTTACATATATATTTTATTTTTAGCAACGTCCAGTTAAAAAGACAGTATGGTCAACCATCAAAAGAAACCCACACTGGAAGAGTCTGTTATTGACTGTTTTAATCATTGGCTGCTTGAGCGCCATTATATGGTGTCGTATGTCTGCCATTGCTCGTATGTTATCACCAGACTATTGGTATAATTACCATGATGTTAATCCATGTGATGATGGCTATGTTTACATACCCATTGCCTTTTTGATAATGCTATATTTGGTTTACCTCGTGGAATGTTGGCATTGCCATGCGCGCCTAGAATTGGATTACAGCACAGACACGGCGTCTGTTTATGAACGTGTACAAACAATGAAAGCTGCTACTCCGTTAATTTGGTGGAAAGCTGCATGTTATCATTACGTCCGACGGAGCCGTCAGGTAACTAGGTATCGAAATGGTGACTCTTTTTCGTCAATACAGGTGTATTATGAACGTGTAAATACGCATACAGAATCTTCAGCTTTTGACTACTCTCTGGCAGGTGTTAAGGATATTTCAAAGTCACTAAAAGGTCTCGAAGATTATCCAATCGTAAAAATTAAATTTACCAAAGGGTTTTCGTTTGCATGTGTTGATGCAGAGAGGGAGTTTGAGGAGCAAAGATGTACTTTTTTCTCTGACAACGAGGGGGCAGACGATTTTATGGAAACACAAGAAGGATTAGAATTGAGAAATTGTGATTTTAAAAACTTTCTCATCGCATTTACTGATTTTGATCGCATACCTTGGTATGCTAAAAGATGGGCGTTCTGGCTGGCATCTTTGATGCTTATGTCTTGGCCGCTTAGATTATTCGTCGAGTACAAGACTGCTGAAGTGCATTACATTGTACACAAAGTGTTTGGATTAAATTATATTAGTGATTACATACCACGTGTCAACACCATGGATAGCGCTGAGCTTGAGTTCAATATTAAAAGCAACATTACTTTAGTTCCTAGCTACTCGGAAGCCATCTTAATGGAATGTGCATCTCACCGTCCACGTTGGTCAACTATTGACATAAATGGAAATTTTACGCCACTGATGTCACCAACTAATCCTGCAAGAATTGGATTTTATCCATACGGAACTTTTGCAAATCAAAACTGTGCTTGCAACAAAAATACTGCAGCCAGTAAAATTGTTCCCCGTCATGTAAATATACATTACGTCACAACACGATCAGATTCGGATTTAACAAAAAAGGCAGACGATGTGTTAGGAAGTAACATCCGATGTGCTACTCACGATCAAAGGAAAAACAAAAGAATAAAGGGACGGAGATTTGTACACGGAAAACTTGTTCCCAGATCACAGAGTGCAATGACAACGTTTGGTGTTATGGCCACGTCCCCGGAGAACTATGACAGTTGCTTATCATCAGGAGGGATGACTCCTGAACCGCCATCTTATGAAACAGCAATTGATTCAGAAACAAAATGTGTCGCATCTGGAAGATTGCCGAAAGTTCACCGTGATCAACAATCACTGTCTTCCTCGCGTAGCCACACAGATAAACTCTCTCACAGTCATACTAACGATTCATTTATTGATGACGGCTTTCAGGAAAGTCCATCCAGTCATATAGCAGAGCCCTCTTCGTCTAGCAATTCTTTTAGCAATTCTGATGGAAGGCTGCCAAGGTTATCATCATCTGTTCTTCCAAGTCGAACAAGACAGACTCCTGATAGTAGCATTGTTCTTAACTACGGTAGTCAGCATAAGGTTTATCAGCAGGACGAACTAATCAGAATAACGAAAGACGGATTAGAGTAGTTTCGATATTATCAGCTACATATATATATGTATGTAACAAAAATATGAAAAATATTATGAAAAATAAAGTGAAGGATCTAATGTGAGGTCAATTAAGGTAAAGGATCTAATGTGAGGTCAATTAAGGTAAAGGATCTAATGTGAGGTCAATTGAGGTAAAGGATCTAACGTGACATCAATTCGGTGACAATTTCAAAATCGTCTTCTCTACTAAATTGGTGGTTGCCAGAGAGTGACTAGTCGGATCTCTCTAAATATCCCTTTATGTCGACGGTAACATAACCCAGAAAGTCAGAGAATCTATCCGACTTCTGTACCCCATGGCAATTAACAAAGAGTAATATTGATATAGAGCATCTTAACTGCCAATCAGACTACAAATTTACCATGTAACAAGCACTCCCCGAAAAAACGCCTCTGGGCAAATTTTAGGATCGAAATCGTTCCGAAAAAACAAATGTGCATGGGCGAAATGTCGATGCTATTTATGCGTTTATAATATTATATATTGAGTGTATTTTTGGAAATACTTATATTTTGGCATTACTTTGTCAATTATTATTGATTGCGCTCGTTGAAAGTTAATTAGTCCTTCTGGAAAATGTGATCGTTTCTGAAAAGGATTGTTTTTAAAAAAGTTTAGACTAATATTCTTAGTACATCTTCAGCTTTGTAATGTATTTGTTTCTACCTCAAGTTTCAGTTGGCATGATACCTCCGAGCCTATTAAACGATACTTTCTCTTTGCCAGTAATCACATCATTACTTCCTCCAGCTTGCTTTTATTTTTAAATGAAAACATGTACTCGTTTCTGTACATGATCGCGAGATCAACAACCTGTAGAATGAGATTGCCATCAATCAAAACATTACTGTAATAGTCACTACAATGCGTTTATATTACTCGGTTTTACATTTTATTCTAAAATAAATACTTTTTATATTCTTCCTTTCTTGGCTACAGTCACTTTTCCAAAGATCACCTCTTCCAAAAGTTTGGCCAGAAGTGATATTATTTTCGGTGCCAAGAAGCATTGATCCAAAAGGTTATTTTTCCGAAAGGTCGCCCAGGATTTGTTTTCGGAAAACTCCTGTAAAAAGATTTAATAATATAAACTAAAACGATTTAATAATTAAGGGATATTTTAATTTATTTTAAATTGTTTAAGTAAATCTTAAATTTTTGTGTTTTTCATTTTCTATCGATAGAAGTACAAGTAAGAATCTATAAGGAAACTGCGAAACCATTTGACCCCTTCTTCGAAACCAAGATCATGCACTATTCATATTATACGCTTTCAAAAAATCTTGAAACGGCAACATGAACAGTACACTTACTGCTGTTTGAAGACATGAGTAATCTTACATTTGCACTAGCATACTACCCCTGGGAGTCCACTTACTAAGGTATATAAAGTGCTTGTGAATGATCTGAAAAAAGACTAAACAATTCGCCCAGGAGTACGAAAAAGCCCATCTAAACAAGACCACCCTCGAAAGTAGTATCCTAAAACCTCCACCGGACATCCCCATCGGCTACGTAAATACTATAGGCCTACCCTCTAAACAAGATTCATAAAAAATAGACCCTGATCAATACTAAGGCCAAAAACTAACCTTTTATGGCTATAAACTAACGATTTTCATACTCTTACTGTGTAACAAGCCTTAGTCTTCAAAAAGTATACTTTTCACGCGATTTAGTCACGAGCGTGCATACTTACTTTATATCTGAGTTGCATAAAGTTTATACCCGGGAGGCCATATTACTGAATATACCGTTTTCCCTCTAATAATCGCCCCCGTTTTAATAATCGCCCCCTCTAGTAATCGTCCCCTCTGGTGACTAAAATAAATCAATAATCGCCCCCTCTCTAGTAATCGCCCCGGGGCGACAATTTAAGTTGAAATCCCATTTGAATTAATACGATATATTTACGTTTTATTTCAATAGTATATGTAATTAACTAGCTCATTTTAGATGACGTGTTGGCCCTTAACAGGGTTTATGATTTTAAGGAAATATAATGCTATTTATTAGTAATATTATCCCACATTGTCTTTAATATGTGTTTTGGCTCGCAAAACAAGCTTCGGGTCACCTACAATAATATTTGCAATAGAATTTCCAAGTGATTTAGATGATTTACGCTCGATCCTTACCGATGACGTTCATAATAGTTGTTTCCACTTTGAGCAAAAATGGTATACCACGTGACCAACAAAATAAACTTACTGTTTGTTTAAATTTGTAAGTTTTTTCTTTTGAAACAAATTTGTATTACACACGGAATTTTACTTAAATAAGCCGATTTGTTTGTTTATTAAAAATTTGACTTATATGTCGTAAACAACTGATTTAAAATTATTAAATATACAAGCCAGCAGTACAAAGAAGTTAATAATCGTTCCCTTTTTAATTTTTTTTTTAAGTAATCGCACACGTGATTATTTGGGAAAATACGGTATGCGTTATATACGATCCCTATATAAATTTCATTGCTCACGTACTTCTCATTAATGTTTCATTATTTTCAGTATTTCTTTTTAGAAGCACGCTTTATTATTATTTTATTGAAATATTAGATTGCGTGGAAAATCAAATCACTAAGACACAAATGTTTTGAAATGAAAATGCAGTACTGAGATATAATGAGGTAAAAATCTAAGCTCTAGAAATATTTCTGAAATGTAACGTTACTCAAGATTCTTAAGAAAAAAATAATTTTACTGTTATGTACCTGGATCTACTTTCAAGGAATCATAATTCATGTTGATTGTTAAATGTTTTAATATTGACATATCCTAACAGAATTTGACGCTGAAAATAAATAGTTTTCCCTTAATTGTAATAAAGCAGAAGTAAAAGTCTTATCTCAAAGGAATTAAAAAAACATGGCATAGTAATTTCATTAAATAATTAATTTTCTGAGGACAAAGTTTATAATATGTTTCTACAGGTATGTCAAATAACACATTAAATTATAACATTTAATTATAAACAAACATTAAAAACATTATACAAATCTATCAGACTATTTAAAAGCAAAATATTTTAACATTTTTTCTCAGCATAATTAAATATCTTCATGTGTTTCTCTAAGCAAGGTTCAGCTTCCATCCATGTTCATTGTTTGGTTACAATCCAATGATAACAAACAGTACAAGGTTGCATTCAATACTTTTTGCTTACATCTCTTTATACATGGTCAGTAGTACAACTTCAGCCTGAACATCGGAATATCCCTAATAATGATATATATTACTATGTAGTAAGAATGCTTTGTGAAGCAGTGTAATGATGTGGCTCTGATTGTGTTCAGTGCATTTTGGGGAACAATTAATCATCTCTCTTTAAGATATCAGTTCACCAACATAACGCTAACATCGATACATATCAGTTCATTTAACGACTAACATTCCGTGAATTCAACTGTTCTTCACGTTCTGTCTCACGGTTCTTATCAAGTTTTTGATTAATACAATATTCTGATTCCTGTCCACATTCTGTCAGACGTAGATCCATCGTTGTTAGTGTGAAGTTTTCTTCCATGCCTTCCTGGAGTTGCTTCCCACCATCCTGAAAATAAAATATCATAATGATGAAAACTCATCAGCAAGTACTTCTAGCACTTGTATGGCTATGGTACAAGTTAACAGGAAAATTCTTATGCACTGGCTTACCTACTGAAAATATGCCGACATCTCCAGGGCTTGTAATATGAACAATGGTCATGCAGGAAAAACGTGCACATTCATCTATAGAGTTATTTTACCCTTATCATCTTAGAAATAACAAAAAACATATTTTGCATTAAAACATTTATAAGGAACAATATTTTTTATTTGTGACAAGATATTTCCTTGCTATATTTTACAAGTGGTTGTTTTATGTATTTTAATTAAACTGTGTTTCTTTATCGGTTAATTTTTTTATATAGTATGTAATTATTTTTTATTATATATGATGCTAGCTAATGTATGCAACTAAAAATACTCACTAAAAGTAGATCATCTATATATATATCTCTGTAATTGGCATGGTGAAAGACAAATATGTTAGCAAAGTATGAACATTTCTGTTTATAGGGAATAATACCAGTTGATGTCATAAATACTGAAATATTTATTGTATACAGGTCCATATTTATTCTCAATAACATTTTAATGTTTCATAAGCTAACTTTATTCTCATTTTACTCTAAATTTCATAATTTAGAACTGCATCAGTAAGGAAAGAAATATTTCTTAACAAATTAATATCAAACATTTTCAAAGACAAAAATCAATCTTAAGCTAGTTTAGCTGCCAGACAATTTTCTGGTTGATTACATTTATTAGAAAATGCTTTTTCAATGGATCCATTATCAAAAGTAAATTTTGCGTTGCATTGTCATGTAACTGGAAATTTAGCACTTAACAAAAATATCAGTTTATTGGCAGGTTAGTAAATATGTATTACAATTATTGAAAAGTTTCAATTATATATAATTACACAGATTATACATTAGATGGGAATTTGACATACGAACTTTTTTTTGGCATAAAAAATAATTTTATCCATTTAATGTGGGTAATAAATTGTGTACAGATAATAAATGCTTTTTTAAACTGTGATTTACAACGAATTTCCTGTTAAGATAATTCCCATGTCTTAGATGGTGGGCTTTCAACTGGATTTAAAAAGTAGTTCATATATATTTTTCTTGTTATCAGACTGACAGATAATTTATTTTTGTTGATTACTGCTGTTAATTTGTTTCATACTTGAGTTATTATACACAAATGAAAATATTGTTGCAAATGAGAATATAATTCTCTTGTCATTTTTGGATGATTTGTTTTGATAGAATATTTTCTAATAACAATATAAATATCTCATTACAACAGAAAATAAGAACATAATCTGATTATATTATTTCACCCCGGTGGGAATTGAAAACGTGACATGGCTATTAAAAGAGAATTGGCTGATTTACAGTTTCTTATTGAAGATAAGTGGCGCCATCTTATGGACAATTAGAATTCAGAAACATCAGACATTTCACAGCAACCAGAAGATAGATTAACGTTTTTTAAATAGGTGTAGAGTTAAAAAAGATTTAAAATTTTTACATTTATAATAATTTACTGGATTTAATTTTACTTTGTCCATACAAGGAAATCAGTAATTAACTAGACCATCAATTTTTGGAAGCATAATTTAAATTTACCCTTTTTATTACAACACTGCAGCAATATTAGATTCCAAATAAATTTTTTCAAGTAACAGTATCTTCAACTAATTTTTTCTGTCAAACAGGGAAATTAATTGTTCACTTACCGGCCCAAGTCTGTTGCATGAAAGATCTAGTGACTTCAACACACTATTTTGAACCACAACCTGGGACAAGATGGCTGCTGTTGGCTCTGTCATGTCATTACTACCAAGATTGACATGTTTCAGTGTGTTGTTCTTCAACAGAGCTCGACATACAGCTTGCCCCCCCTCATCACCCAATCTGTTTAGACGCATATTAAGAGTTTCTAATGTGGTGTTTTTTGTGAGGGCATGAGCAATGGCCTGGGCACCTGGTGCTCTAATCTGGTTATCACATATGTTCATCTTCACTAGCTGGCTGTGATTATTTAAAAATTTACCGACCGCTCTTGCTCCTCGATCACCAATTAGGTTGTGTGACAAGTCTAATTCCATAAGACCAGGATGATCTAAAATATGACTAATCAACACTCGAACTTTGTCATCATCCACTTTACTTCTATGCAAGCAGAAAACTTTTAACGTTTTACATGCAGCAATACATTTTGAGAGAAGTAAACAGTCTCTTGCTGTGAATTGAAATAAATTCCACTCAAAATTCATACCACAGTCTTTTACGCCAAATGTAACTCGAAATTCTTGCAAGAATGGCAGTCGGCTCAAAACGGGACCAAAATCAAAATGGTCAGTTTCTGGCTCATCGCCAGCATCACTAGCATTGTCATCATCTTCAAGGTCAAGGCCTTTTGGGGCTTCTTTTACTGGAGGTAACAATTGACGGATGTCTAACTTTTTAATATAGTTAGCCGACAATGGAATGGTTTCATTGAGTTGGGTAGGATCTGTGCTCTCAGGAACAAAATGTTCAACAATATACTGTAAGTTTCTTTCAAAAAACATCTGTTTCCAACTGTTATTGTGTGCGCTGATGTCGCAGATTTCCCATCGTGCTTTGCAACATCTTTTCCAATAACCTTCATCTTCGACCAAAAGTGCAGTGACTTTAAGAGGAAGAGCAGTGGATATTTTTTCCAAAACCATATTTTTGTGTTTTAACAGCAGATCATTCAAGATCTTGGAATTATCTAAAAAATGAAACAGTATAAATATTAATCAATGTTGAACAATAGTTTGGAAAATTAAAAGCTATAGTCTCTATTTTTAACTCTTTCTTTTTACTGTAAAATGTGCAACATCTTATTCAGATCTCTCAGTTGTTATATATAGAATAAGCAGTAAGGTATATAATATCTAATGAAGAAAATAACACAATTTTCCCACTTACTTCCAAAATTATTCACGGTGTGTTGTATGCATAGCTCTACAAGTAATGGTACGGTAGCCAATGACCACTCTGGATCCTCAGCAATGATCCGCCTCATGTTCCTCATATCTGCAGCAGGATTCTGTGCTGATGGGACGGGACTCATTACTTGAGATGTGACAGATCCTGCTCGAGATGGAGGCTTTGATGCTGCTGGAGTTTTGGGTTTAACTTCATCGTTGTTGTTTTGATTTTCTTTATTCTCAGTATCGCCATCAGCGGAAACAAGTGGTGGCTCAGACATTGTGTCTTACTGAAATGAAGCAGATCTTGTAACTAAACACTTTAATATAAAATTATAATGATAAATCCCAAATATTCAAGTATAATCTAAACAGTTGAAAGCTTTCAACTAATTCAAGCATGTAACATCAGGGGGTTCAGGTCAGGGGCAGTTACACGCTTGAAAGATTTCAAACCGGCTTCTAATTAAACATACCTGTACTAGAAATGCACATATAATCTGGAACAATAAATATGTATCCCGGGATATGTATGCGTGAATTTGACCTGTACACCATACACTCACAATATAATCTAATTATGCTTCACTTCAATCATGACTAGGTATTTCATCTCTGCTTCATCTCAGAGTCTTTAATAAGAATAATAAGCTTCATGTTTCAGGGAGAACCAATATATTGAAGTATTTAAATTTGGTAACATTCAATTAACAATAGTCAATAACTGCATAATTTGAATTGTTCGTATTTACGCAACCTTTTAGTTTCAACTTTCAAAACCTAAAAAAGATCTCTTCTGATTCTATTGATTGATGCTTATTAATGTCAAAAAAGGCCCAATGTTTTTTACGCGAGTCCATTAATATCAAACGAAAATAACAAACCTCATACAAAGCCACTAAGATCTGAATTCCAACTATTTCTAATGTAATATGCTTCCTGCAGTTGCTATGGGTGAAAAATAATTTGCGTGCGCATTCCCGGCAGTTATCAGAAAATTAACAGTGGCTGAAAAAAAGAGAAAATAAAAGTCTTCCACATTACTAAGTATATAAGTGCTGATATTTAAATTATGCACACTTATATTTATATTTATTATAATGCCATAAATATTAATTACAATATTTTTGATTTATCTTGTTGTTTGTATTAATTATTTGCTGTATGAAACCTGTTTCATTCGGGTATTATTCAAATGGCGGCCTCCATGAATTAAAATGCGAACTAACAAATGCTAAACGCGAAGAGCAATTCCGCACACCTGAAATGTTCACAGACGACTTCAAACGATAGAAAACGGTAAAAGTATTCTTTAAGGATACAATTAAGGTAAACATTTGATTCAGGTCGTAGAAATCTACGTGCACTTCTTTGTTTTTGCCTATTTTATTTGCAATTTATTCTATTAATTTAACCGGATTTAAGTCCCACTAAGGTCAAGGAGTATTAAAGTACGGGACTAAGTACTTACGTTATTGGCTTCACATTATTTAACCCCCCCCCCCCCAACCATTTCTGTCTTTTATGACACGCTGTGATAACCCTGTTATAAGATTCTTGTCTTGTCTTGTCTTGTCTGTATACTTTGTAAAGTAGTATTTACACTGCATCACACAAAGTGAGAGCGCTGTGCAGTACTAGTTGCAGCGTGTTAGTACTTGTCTACATTTGTTTCTACTCTGGGTTTCTACTAAATTCTATCCCACTGCACAGAACAAAAGGCTTTTATTAACTGTCGTAATGTAAATGCCTATGCAGTGTAAAAAGCAATGCAGAAATGTGTTGCAACTCAATATTTATGGTTTTGAATAGTTTTTGCTTCAAGATGCTGTTAACTTTTATTTCTAGTAAACAGTTGCACCTGATTAATTTTGTTCCCAGTCTAAAGTCATGTAGGTAATTTCACATATTTGTTATGATTACAAAACAGGTGAAACCTCAAGACTTTACGACTTATTGCACATAATATCATATGTTCAGCTTAATAATGTTTCTGTTCCGTCTGTTAGTTAATGGTACTATCGTGTATTTGGAATTATATTTCTCGAGTGCTGTTGTTGGTTATTGTAAAACAGTGCATTGAAGTTTCTGTTAAAACTAATCAAACTTCCAACAGATCACTTTTATTTAATAATTTATTATATAAATGGCTTAGTGGAGAAAAAAGATAACTAGTTAAAAGGAAAACAGAACCTGTAAACTAGCTAGATTTCTGTACAGTATTCAAAGATGGGTGCACCTAGGGATACAGACAGATTTTTAATTCTAGGTATTTAGAGTTCTAGCATATTCCAATACACATACGTATTATGTAAAGAGCTTGCTTTGCCTCTCTGAGTTTGCTATTAGTTTGTAATAGAGTTCATTCCTTAAGGATTGTTGATGGAAACATGGTTGTGTATGATTGGTCCAGTGCTGGACATGATGCTTGTATCACACATAATTGTTCTATTTTGAAAACACCTTTTTCACTCTGTATAACAAACAGTTCTCTGCAGTATGGAGTCAGTTACACGCCCAAAAAGAGGGGATGATGAAGAAGATTTGTTAAAGTTCCAAAAAGAATTCCTCAGTAATCAGGGGGCACCAGCTGCAACTGTGGTGAAGAAACCAGACAAAAGAAAACAAGAAGGCGATAAAAAAGATGTTGTTAGTTTAGGTATGTAATTAATTAGTTTGTTCCGAAATATATTCTTTAAAAGCATTCACACAGTGCAAACATGAACCATACATTATTTGGTTGTACTCCTCCCACTCACTTGTGTCATTCTTTCCTCTTTTTCAAATTTTATGCGAAGTAATTGTATTCCAACCACATCTTTTGCTAGCAGAAAAGAAATAAATTGATGTGAGTGAAGAACACAAGCTGTATAGGCCCTGAGATGGATGTTTTTCACTACCAGTTAGAGGTTTGCAACCTTTGCTGCGTAGAGGTTTAAATTACAAGTTACCTTGCCCAATAAACAAACATCCTTAATTGTATATATGTGTGTGTGTGTCCGTGCGTGCGTACGTGCGTGTGTGTATATATAAAGAAATACTGTATTAACCTTCAGGTACACAAATACTGTCTTGAAATAGCAATACAATCTGGTCTACCATTGAACTATTTGGATTTCAACTCGAGGACCACACATTACAATTTGAAATAAAATAGTGTTAGGTAAGTGCTCAATTTTGTAGCTAATCTAGGTGTAGAAAAGTTTGCTTTATGAAAAATAAATTATTCTGTTTTTTAGACTTATCTAGCAAATCTCCAAATATGGCTCCTTTGTCAAATGATCCACCTAAGAAGAAGTCTCGCTTCAAGCAGGCAAGGGAAGATAAAAAACAAAAAGAATTCGATGACCCCGAGGAGGCCATGGAAAGTGAGTGTGCAATAAGTATGCTTGTAACAGGCTGTTCCATAATTAGCTCGTTCTAAATATAAACTCTGGTGACCCATGAACTTATCAGTGAAAGGTTTGGCAGTTACTTAGAAAGCAATTTCTGTTTTAAACTAATTCTTATTTTGAAAACTGCTTGAAAACATAAAATATTAAGAAAGTCACAGTTTGGTTAAGAATGTTGCTGGAGAATTGACTTTTCTAAATATAAATCAAAAATTTCACAGAATATGTTTATGTAACAGTGTCACTTAGGTTATCCAGTATCAAGACATAATTCTGTTTGAGCTTGAAATTTTTCTTCTGTTTTGTACTAGTTGAAATATAACATTAATGTGATCTCTTGAGGTCAAAACAGTTAATTTATGCCCTAACTAGATCATTTATGAAGAAGATGATTGAAATATATGATTTTGGTATATCTTGAGCATTAAGGGAGTATTTAATCTGGTAAATACTTTAGAGCTTTTCCTTTTGTTGGTCTGGGGTCTTTGGTTGTCCCCCAAAAATGATGTTACATAATTATTCAGCATGTGTCCTTAAGCACACTATTTCCTCATATCCCATTGCCTACTGTAGAATGATTTACTGAAGTAATATAAATGAATGTTAAACAATAAACCATCATTTTCAGAACATGACATGCACATTACAAAAGTTCTATCAAGCATTGTGGTACGTATTATTTTCATCATTAGCTTTGCTCTAGTGACAAGTATGTTATAAGGCAGAAAACTTATTTGTGTTTTTTTTTACTGTGGTTGGCTTCTTGTGGAAATAGAATGTATATTATGAAGCCAAATGAATGTATTTAATAAAAAAAGTTGTAAATCATACCTTATCACATTTATTGTGAATAAAATAAAGCAGTAGCCACTTAGAGATCTTCTGATGCATTAACATTTTATTCATTGCAGGAACATGAAACACGTGGCAACCATGTAATATTTCCAAAACCCAGTGATAAATCGTTTCCAGCTGTCTCTCACCGACCTGACATAGCAAACGTACGTCTTCATTTCTTTATGCAAGTATGATAAAATTATCTACTGCAAAAGTTTAACATTGAGGAGTAATAATTTGTAGTTGTTCGTAGTGATTAAGCATTATTTGTATAAAATATCATGCGGTAGTTTGTTTGCATTTCGTTAGAAAAAATATTACAAAGTTGCTTTAAAATAATAATCAGCGTTCTAATAATCATATTTTAGAATGTTTAAAATCTTTTTAAAACTAGTCTGACCAAATTTTACTATTAATACTAAACCAGACCATCAACTGTCTTAATTTGTTGTCAGACAATCAAAAATTTGCTTATAGATTTGCTTGCCTGTGAGTAATACTGTTTAATAAATGCACAGTTAGAAAAAATCCTTACAGTATCTGTGTAATACCTCTAAAATTTTGTCCTGTTTCTCTGTTAGTTACAAACCGAAATTTCTGGTTCAAAGAAGAAAAGTTTATTTGCTCAGCAGTTTGACCAGGGTTTCATTCAGGCCACTGACCAAGAGTCATGTGATAGTGGCAGTGGCAGTGTCACTTCAAGGATTATAGATGGCACTGGACTCAATATAAGTCAGGCTGAACGTGAAGCGTTGACGGTTAGTCGGGAAAATTGGAGTAAGCTGGCTTTAATGAGTGACCATGAAATTCGGAAGGAACAACAGCAACTAATGGAGATGTTAGGTAAGATATTGTCTGAAGAAAATTAGGTGTTATATACAAACAATGTATTATACTGTTATTCATCTGTGATACGTGTATGTGATGGATACTATAAAATATTTCAATTTCCCCAACATTAAATTACAAGAATTCATGTTGTGAATTAATTTACTGAAACAATAACCAAGCAAGGACCTTTTCAAAATTATCTGCATTAATTTTGTCTATGAATCTGATTGCAAATTTTATGACTGAGTTTACTTTTGCTAAATCATGGCAAAGTCAATACTGTTCATGTAGGCTTGATCAGTGCTTGTTTCTTGTAGATCCAAAAATTGTTGCTTTTCTACGTGGAAAGAAACATGTGAAGAGTCATTCAGAAACATCCAATGAAAGTAAAGAAAAACCAGAACAAGTTACACCGACAGCTAAAATGGAAACTGATAGCGATGATACGAAACACGAGACAGCAGTCAACCGATCCAGTGATGTACCTTCAATTCGGCAAGGTAGACCAAGTGGTCTAAAGGTGCCTGTTGAAATGGATGAAAAGTGGGTGCACATGGACAAAGTTGAAACAGAAAAACTGGAATGGGTGAAAAGTCTTCCCACACCTAAAGCTGGAGATAGCAAGGTATTACTTTTAAAATTAATATTTTTATTGAAGAATTGTGGTGTCAAAAACGAAACTGTTTTGAACACTGTAAAACAAATATATTTTCAGCTGTTCTCATAAACTAAATTTGATTAAATCACGCAAGGCATAACAAGTACATGTAGTTTTATTCAGTTACACCATGCTAAAAATCACGTCTCCTACAAAAACAAAATAACTTAAGTATTAAGTAAATTATTGCTCTCCACTTTTCAAACTAACCTTGCAAAATACATTTTAAACTCTTGTTCAATTTCTAGACTGGTCAACAAGCTCGATTTGATTTCCATGGCAACCCAGCAAGTGCTGACGAGGACATACCTGTTCATCTTGGTTTACATCACCATGGCGATGAACCAGAAAGAGCAGGATATACTTTGGAAGAATTATTTGTACTGGCCCGCAGTGCAAATATGCAACAGAAGGCATTTGGTTTGCAAACTATTGCTAAAATACTGCAAAAGGTGCATTTGACTGCTGCTGTAATCATATGTTTGAGAGTTACTAGATGTACTTGCATTTACATCCTTCATATTAACTGCTACAGATTTTTTCACATCGCATGGTATATGATAGTTATGCTTATGCGGTATATTAAATGGATACATACACTTCCATTTACCCTTCTCACAGAATTTTAAGATTTTGCAAAAACTAACCTGTCAAAGTAATGCTTTGCTTCCTTGGAGAGCTACAGCACCTGACTGGCAATCCCATGTTCTGTTGCAGGCTAAGCAAGGAGATTATGTCAAAGTGTTACAGACCCCAATGTTGAGCTCATTGATTGATGGTGGCCTTTTGTTCATACTACGGTGGTCTTTGGATGATACCCCTGACAATGTGATGGTGGCAACTGTGAATTGTTTGCATGCTCTGTTGGTGAATAACTTGCAAGAGGTAACATTATAATATTAAATATGGATTATTCTTATTTAGCATGAGATCAGGTTATTTTTTGCCAGTTTGAAGTACAGTAATTCCATTCTAATTGTATATAGTAGCAAATGGTTATGAAATTTCATCTGTGGGAAAGTCTCCATTTTGCCACTAACAATGTACCACGTTTCTTAGCTCTATTCGGTTACCACTTCTAGTAGCTGACTGCTGTTATACGTCACCTACGCGTGTTAAAATATAACTTAATATGCTGTGCAGCTTGCTTAATACCTAAAAGCTGATACGCTGCCAGTATTTGCAGCATTCTAATACCCTAAAGTAAATGCTCTCTGTACAAGATACAGACTTTCAGTTTGCTTTAAAATATACTAGGAACAACTAGCTATAATCATGTTGTAGTCAGCTGCATAATTGATTTATAATATAGTTTAATTAATTTCATTACAGACAAGTCTTGACGGTGTTTTCCATTGGCCTGATGGATGTTATGTGCCAGTCTTATGTGCACCTGCCACAGCTAATAAAGAGGAAGATGATGAAAAATCAGAGACAGATGCCGACATCATTAAGCAGGATGTTATTAAGGTATATTTGTATTATAATGCCTATATGTCCACTTTAAAAGTACTAGTTACCCCTTAGAGTGAATAGTTTGCTTATAACTTTCAATTGTGTAAAAAGTACTTTAATTTCCAAAAATTGGAAAATTATCTTTATCATTTTACATGTACCGGTGAAATTAAAGGTACATGCTCTGTTTTGTACATTAAGCTCAATTATACTACAGATATTATTGTGTTGCATTACTGATTAGTACTTTAATAATAATAAGAAAGAGCCCCAACTCTTGAATAGAAATCCTGGAATAAATCCTGGCATTGGATTTGAATTATACTATTTATACTGTTTGAAATGTTTTACTACATGTCGTTATTTCAGGGTTTACTACGTATGGACCTTCTCCCTCGACTACGCTACATTCTTGAAGTTTGGAGACCTCAGGCGACCACCTCAGTCTGTATCCTGGAGATTCTAATACAGATAGCAAGACACTCTACACAAAGTGCATATACGATCATGAATTGTCCTCGACTTTTGGAAACCATATTTGCTGAATTTTTACCAGTGAAATGGAAGCAAAGAGGTTAATTTTAATCATGATTGTTAAAATTACTTCTTCACACATGTATTCATTGGCATGTAACTATAAATGCAAAACAAGATAACAGCCTCGCTGTTTTTAATTAGGATTGTCCCAACTTATTATGCTGAAAGGGAAACCGAACCAAAATTAGGATCTACTAAATAAATCCTTTGTTTTATTTTTGCAAGGTGGTGTGTTCGCTAATTCTCCCTATTGTGGAAAAGTTCTAATTTATATCAATGAAATTCTGGTAATTAAAATGCTGTTAACTTGAGTATGCTGTAAATATAGTGGTTCAATTAAAAAATGTTGTAATAGTTTTTTAACTTGTTTATTTTTAATTGTTGGCTTATGTTAAAAGAAGTTTTAAAATACTTTATTTCAGAAAAGACATTATTAACTAGTATTCATGGATACCCCATTCCAACAGCTGTGAAACTTCTTCGTGTGCTGTGTGCTGCTGGTAGGAATATTGCAGCTATTCTGGTAAGCAAAATAGTTCATCTTTTCTTGGGGGAGATATGTAAAATAATTTAAATTTGTCTCTTTACTAGTACTCTCCCAAGATAAACATTAGGTCAGAGATTATCTGATCGCAGGTATGGATTCGATAAAGATTGATGAAGTTGGTATAAGTACGCAATTAGATTCCCCATTCAACTGCACTGAAAAAAGTTACAATGTTCATGCACATATAAAATACATAAATATTTCCTGAACTGTTAACTCTTTATGATATGAGTGTGCATTCTTTCATATACTACCAGTTAATTTTTTGTGCAGTCTTGGCCATACTGATTTCGAGAAAATATCAACTCAATCAATGAATCGCACTATTCCAATGGCAAATAGGTCTGAATTCAAAGTTCGATTGCTAAAAAATTGTAATGATCTCTGTAATTTTATTGCTTTAATCAGAAAGTACAATATGTTGACATTACAATACACCAACAATTAAAACGCCCTGACTGCCACAAAACGGAAAAAATATGTGTGTTAATATGCCATTACTATATTGGTTCGTATTTGCACTCAACAATTAAAGCCTTGTGCACTGGTGTACTTATGCCGGTTAGTTAACCAGTATTTTATTAGTTTGATTATGTTTTCCAACTCCAGTAGGTGGAGATTAAATGCAAGTGATTTGATGTAATATTTCAGTATTTTTCCTGCCATGCTTGACAATGTTATTCTTTATTTGAGTTTGATTTCAATTGTAGCTTAATAAATATGGACTCCAGGACTGTATACTGAGATATACAATGACAGACATCAGGCAAGCATTTGTAGAATAATTAAGTCTAAAATATTATATACTGCTACATTTCTACTCGGGATAGCTAGTACTGTAAACCATATGTTGTATAGGATTCTTTTTTGCTGAGGTGACAATCAATATTGCTTATAAATAAATAGATTTTTTTTATTACTTAATTTGCGGTTGATTATTTTTACATGGTATAAATACAAATTATGATTATGATCTAATATTTGGGCTATGAGTATGGATGGTAATATAGTGTTTACATTTAAACCCTTTGAAGACATGCCTATCAGTTGAAAGACAAACCAGACTGCATTAGAACATTTCTATCATAAGTTGCTTTCATACTTTTCTTGTTTTTGTAAAGCATCAATGAATTACCTTTTAGTGCAAAACTTTCGTATCCCATTAGACATACAAACCTACAAACAATTTACACCTTACTTGCATCACTTTGAAATAACTTTTGAACCATTTTCAGTATTTTACCATTATCTTATGAGGAAAGCTACCACCTGTTGATTGAAAGCTGGCGCATCTGGCAGATTTGTTTATCATACGGCTACACCTCTGAACAGTTTTGGTGAGTACTCAATAGTGTTCTGTAAATGCAGTAGTTAAAATCTTTTTGTAGAAAGACTGCACAAAGTTTACTATATTTGCTGTTCTGTACAATATGAAGTTGTCACTGACATTGTCTACGGAGTATACAAAGTCTTAAACTATTTTCCAATGTTATACAAAATGAAGGTTCGTAATGTTTCCAAGAATGTTTTAGTTCAAATTCCTGTATTTGGGGAAATATTTCCATTTATCAAATGTCCTTGTTTTTTTTAAGTGATACATACTCCTTGATTATGGAAAGAATTCAGCAATTCCCATCACTATCATCATCAGAGCCCTCATACAGTCTCCAGGTGACATCAGCCATTTTAGGAGCAATAACAGCTGCTGTTCACTTAGCTGCAACAACTCATGACTTAAAGAAGAAATTATTAGCTAGGTATGTCATTTTTCTGAAACCAATGGTAAAAAATAAGTGCAACTTTATTATAGTTCGATAGTCCTTAAAATGAAAATTGTTAGTAGATACATACATTTTTTTAGTGCAGCGCATCAAGTCAGATTATGCAAGAATTCAGTATTATAATTATTCATCTAATGTATTGTAATGGAAAAACTAGTCTAATTGCGTGTAAAATTTTAGAAAATTAACGTTCAATTTGTGGAAATTAGTTTCAATCTAACCATGTACAGAAATTATCAAGAACTGGTTTACCATTAGCCAATAAAATGTGCTTTAATTGAAGTGGTGGCCAAGATTGTCTACCAGTCCCATCTGTCAACTGGAGTCATGTAACTGGTTTGCTTCAACCAATAGAAATGTGTATGACAAGATGGTGGACAGAATTTATGAATAATTATCACTTCAAGGTAATGTAATTTCTTATGTGTTATTATTTCCCAATTATAAAACATTTTAAGCAGAAAAGTCAACACTACTGTTTGCCTTATGTTTGATTCAGTGAAAGGGGAACACTTGCAGACTTAAAAGACCATGTTAACATGTTAAAATAATCACTGGTTTGTCTCTTTCTGTGACAGTGAAATATTCATTATTTTTCAGAAATTTGATCTTTGTATGTTGGTATCCAGCACAAATACTGTTGTTAGTTATTATCTGAAGACCATAAACCAGCCTGGATACGATCCTGTAAAATGTTTACAACACATCGAGTCCTTGTGCAGTTCTGTTATTATACCAGTACTGGAATCACAAGCATTCAAAGCACTAACAGGATCACTCCTGTAAGATATTTATCTATTAGAAAAAATATCTTATGTATACGAGTATAAATATGAACTTCCAAGGTATATATTCAATCTATGGTTACAGTGGTTAAAGCCACTTTTCTACATTTTATTCAGACAATTAAAATACCCAGTTTTGACATTAATTTTTACAAATTAATGATATTCTATGTCTATGTGTAGGCATATGCATGTATGGTAGTATGCACTGTCATATCTAGCACAGTTACCTGTATCTAACATATTATAAACTATTGACCATCACAGTTATGAACTTTGTTACTAGTATGTAATAATACCATAAACTTTGGTATTTTTTGCAATCTCAGTGTAAATGTCTCTCCCTTAGTTTGCTAATCCTATTAGTTATAGTACATAGATGCCATTTACATAATATAGCTCAAATGGGTTAACAAGTGATTTCCTGTTTAATGAATTTTTACACACTTTTCCATGTTAGTTTTCAAGAAAAAACGAAAAGCTAGTTTTTAGACCAAATAAAATGTTGGAAAAACAAAATGAATAGTTATATCAATTTTTAAAAATTGTAAATTTGTATTGCAGTGAATATTCCATGTTGTTACATAAGGCAGCCCCATTTACCAGAGAAATTCCAACCAACTTGCCGTCTTTATGCTGCACATGCCTCAATCAAGATGAGCAGATTGATGCGTTGCCTATGTTATCAAAGCATTCACCATTTAGTGCTGTCACTGCAATGTGCCAACTGCTAGTAGCTATCACCAAGCTTCATAAGGGTTTGCTAGATAAGGTATAATAAAGAAATGCAAAATGTCAATCTATTTATCATTGGTGTTTGTATAATATGCCATGATAGACTAATTGGTTTTCAGTGCATAAATTGCATCAAAGTAGTAAGTTCAGAAATATTTTGCATAGATTGACAGAAATAACTGCTAATGCCAGCTATTATATTTCTTTAACTGGTATTTTGTGTATTGGTAGATAGGTGTTCATCACCACTCTGCAGGATAAACTGTTACAATAATGTTTGGATAAAACTCTTGCCCAAAACATTTTTTTCTTGTGATCGCTCAATTGTATCCAGTTCAGGCTATACTAGTTGGTGAGAATGAACAAGTGCTTGCTAAATGTCTATTTTATTACAGTAAAGTTAATTAAAATAATTACTTGCTTCAGTGTGGATTTACCCACAATTTGCAATGTTGATAACTTTGAAACTTTACAAGCTTAGACTTTACTTATTGTTTGTTTATTTCCAGGTATATAATTTGGTGTTCCAAGAAGCAGGCTTACTTGGTTATATACGAAGAATCTGCACTCCACAACACTGTTCATTTGCAACAAATCACTTTACTAAAATTGAAAATACTCTGCAGTTTCAGTTGGTAAAACTAGCCTCTCTGAAGGTATTTAGATTTCTGACAGTATTTCCTGCCATCCACCTTTGTCATAGCTTATTGCCTTTACTATAACATAAGATGTTTATTTGCTTAAAACTTAAACAAATTGTAAATTTTGACATGGGATGACATTGAAATGAAATGCATGCACAGTGTATTGAATTTCATCCACATTATTTGTATTCCACTCCTTTTATTGAACATATGATTTTTAAAGTACTTTAGCAAAATTGATTAAAATTCCATTTGAATTATTCCAGCCTCTTTGTGACAGGCAGTTATATCACCAGTTATCGCTGTGTCTGTTCTCACGACTTCATCATGGTGATGAGCATCTTGCCCACAGTCTCATGTCCACTGTTTTATTCAACCAAGAATTTATGATGTAGGTATATCTTATAAGATTTATCCAAGAAACCAAAAGATACCATGATAGCCTTTTAGCATAAACAAGGGTAACTGCTTTTGATCTTTTATATAAACTGACCTCTAATAGCCCACCCCAGCAACATTTTTTTGTACATCTTACTATCTTTGAAACACAGCTTACTAAAAATTGGAAAAAGGAAAAAGAGGGAGAAGAAAACGAAATCAATAGATTTGCTGCCTGTAGCAAAACTCCTAATTAATAAAAGCTGCCTGGAAAATCAATTAGCCTAGTAAACAACTGAGTGACAATAAAAAGATCTCAACACTGAGGAATTTATTTATTTGGGTCTAATTACCTCAAAATGACATCACAACCTCTGGATGACCTCTAAATGATGCAAGAACCTCAATTTTGAACGTTTTATGCAATTTTGAGATTTTGACTTTCGACCTCGAGGTCAACTTTTCCCATCCCCAGGATGCCAATAGTCAACAGTACAAGCCTATAAGACCAAGTGTTCTTGAGCATATTTCTTCTATAAATTAATTGAAAAGATGTCACATTTTAACACCTAAATAACCTCACAGGACATCCAAATTACCTGTCTGTAGTAACCCAATACAAACATTTTGGAATGTTTTGAGCAATTTTCGAAATTTAATCTTTAAGGTCAACAATAGCCTACCCCAGAGATGTCAATCTTCAAATACTGTGTCTGCACCCCTGGCCATCTTTGAGACACAACCCTCTGAAAATTCAATCAATGATCTTGAGGATATCATGGCGTCCCTCCAGTACCTAATGTGATGAGCAACTGTCACCAAAAGCTCTATATTCTTTGAGTTCTGTAAATAAGTTTTATTGGTCACTTTGTGATCTTTGAAAGATTACAAAATAAAACAATTAAAAAAGAATGTACCTGTTTGCATATATTTTTATTCCTATATTTTAAACTTATGTTCACTATTTAGTTTTCCTGAACGAATTCAAAAATAGTACTCCAAATTTTGTAACATTTGAATAGGCCATACTAATAAGGAACGTTCCAATTTTGCAAATGTGTTATAAGTTTCTAATTGTTGATGTCTCATAAATGGACCATAGTGAGTATCAACTGGACGGAGTTATATTCACTAATAATATAATAATTGCAAATTGCCTTAAACTATATCCTATTTTGACATCAGTTTCTAATACAGTTAGTTACAGTTATCACTGAGAGTGAGTGCAATTGACGTTGCCATTAAAAATCAGCCAATATGTTAGGTTGTGCTTGAACACCCTCACTTTTGAATTTTCTGTAACATCAGTCTTCCATATAAAGATATTGCATGGTTTAAGGAGGGAATAACATCAGGGTGAGAACTGTCCCTGTATAACTGCATTAACATCTGAAATGCCATTAATTCGTAAGACAGAGCACTTTTGTAATGTTTCATCTTGTCATATAGTATTGCTATGTTTTGCAAAATATTGGCTATGTTAGGGTGAGCACAATCACCATGAATCTGTTTTCTCATTTTTAATGATTGTTTGTGATGTTCCAATGCCTTGTCATAGACGCCCATGAACTTATAAGCAGTTGCTATTTTACTTAATGTATTGGCAATATCAGAATGAGCAACATCACCATGAATCTGTTTGTCCATCTGTAATGCTTGCTTATGATGTTCCAGTGCCTTCTTATTATCACCCATATCGTGATATAATGATCCCATGTTGCTTAATGCTAAGGCTATATCAGGGTGAGCAATATTACCATGAATCTGATATTTCATCTGTAACGCTTGTAGATGATGTTGGAGTGCATTCTGATAATCACGCATATTATGATATACTGCTGCTATGTTAGTTAATGACATAGCTAATTCAGTATGAGCAGTGTCGCGATACATTTGTTTTCTAATTTGTAATGATTCTAGATGATATTTCAATGCATTTTGATAATCATATATTGCATCATATGCAAGTGCTATGTTGTTTAAGGATGTAGCCACATCAAGATTAATAGCATCCCCATAAATCTCTTTCTTCATCTGTAATGCCTCTTTGTGATATTCTAGTGCTATAGGAATACAACCTATATTCCTGAATGCTTCGGCTATGTTGTTTAATGTGCTGGCTACAGACCGATTAGCATCATTACCATAAATCTGTTTCTTCATCTCTAATGCTTGTTTAAAATGTGTCAGTGCATTGTAATAGTCATGCACATGTATATATTTTACTGCTATGTTGTTTAATGCCATAGCCATATCACTATGGACACCATCGCCATGCATTTGTTTTGTCACCTGCAATTCTTGTTGAGCATACAACAGTGCTTCATGATAGTCACCTATATCTTCATACACAAATGAAATTTTATGAATTGCCATAACATACATTTCATCACTTATTTCATCTCTTTTCTTGATCACTTTTTGAAAACAGTTTATAGCCTTTTGATATTGAAGAAGCTTGTAGTAAATACCACCCTGCATTGTATCATCTGTATCATACAGTGCATCTTCTACTAGTAAGTTTCGAATGTCAGGAGTACTACTCTGATTACCAGATAATAATGTCCTTCCAGGGAATGCTATTCTAGCCAACGTTGATGTACATGATTTCATCAGATTTTTCGTCAAGGGTATCATGGTGAAATAATATCTAACAATTAGTACATCAGTCTCACAGAAATGGGTTGCAGACACATTTTTCTCTTGATTTGCTGCAAAATGTTTTAAGAAACTCAATGATTCTTGTTGTCCTTGGTTTCTTATATATGTTACTAACCTTAACAATATGGAAATAGATATAGTAACCATCACATTATGACAAGCATCTTTTGACATCAATGTTCTATGGGTCATTTCATCCAGTAGCTCCCAGTAGGTGCTAGGGCACATATTGTAAATTACTTTAAGGCTGTCCACTATCACAGTTGGTAGCCTGTATATTTCTTTCTTTACATTTTGAATCTGAATATCAGTGTCTGCTTGATGCATATCAAGGCTTGTTGTGTACTTGTATAAATCCTTGACCAGCTCTATCATACCTAATGTGCTCTCAATAGTTATATTAGTGCCAGGTATACATCTGCTATGGCATACTAAAAGGCTTTTAAAGTTTTCAAACAACTCTTCATTGCCATCTATTAATGTACATGTTTTAATCATCTGTGCTAGGTGGTATCCTTCTTTTATTGCAAACTCAAAATTGGTGAAGCTTGCCATTTTAGCGGGTGTTTGTATAAGCTCTATACCTTTCTTACTTTTCCTGTCTGGGCGTCCCCTGGGAGTTTTGCTTGCCCACGGCATTGATCCATCCAAACAGAATCCATTACAAGTTACCTTGTCATAAAACCAATCTCCATTTGCCTTATCAAAGTCATTTAAGCTTTTTACACCTACTGCTGGTAATGGCGTTTCACCAAGGTTAAGCACAAATAAATGGAGTAAGTTTGTTAGATTTCTAAAATATTGTTTATCACTGTCTTCAGTTTCGATTATGATTATAAATTCTAAATCCGAATAGGGTGTCATTTCTTTCCTGGCTAGCGAGCCTAAACCAACTGTTGCAAACTTCTGTGGTGCTGGACCAAGTACGAGATAACACTCTTGTAAAATAGCTCGAATAAATTGTTTCATCTCTTCTGCTGCCTCAGTGCAGAGGTCTTTGGTGTCATGTATTAGCTTACTTTCTTGCTGCATTCTTTCTGCATCTTCGCAGTCAATATTATACAGTTTTAGCTGTTGCCATAATCTTTCTGTTTTTGCATTTATCTTTGCTCTTAAACTGCAGAGAGCATCTTTAAAAGTGTTTGTTAATTTTGATGGCAATTTATTACTATGAACCTGTCCAAGGGCTAATGTTTCCAAGAAAGCTTTTTCATTTTGTATCAGAAGGGTTTTGATATCATGTTGTTTTTCTATTTCTGATGTTCTCAGAAGTGCTGAATTATAAAGGGCCGAAGCTTTAATAAAATGATCAGCATCTCCAGTATTAATTCCTTGTTCATGATAAACCACACCTAAATCTTTCATAATATCAGAGTCTCTCTCCAAATCTACATCATGATCTCTGAGTTTATCAGCCAGATCAAGCTCTGTTTTGCTGAGATCTGTCACAGTTGCCTTGTTATTTGCATGCGTTTTAAACTCTTGTTCTTCTGAAGTAAATCTCCCTGTAGATTCTTTGATAATCTCTAAAACTTTATCAATAAGATCTTCCAACCCTTCATCAGTTGAACAGTCTACTATTATAGGATGTATCCTGTTGGTTTGCTCTGCCATATTGATTCCCAAAAGCCCCTTTTACCTAGTGAGAAAAACAAACATGTTTTAAACATCCAACTTGGTAATTAATTCTAAAGATTAATTAGGCCACACCAAAAAGACAAGTTGTTTAACAGGTAAAAACCCTTAAAACTGAATCAGTCACTACAGGCTGTTTTTTTCTCTTAAATTTATACATCGAAGTCCTAAAAAGCCTTTTTACAGAGTGTGAAAAAAATATTTTAAGCATCCAACTTGGGTAATATACATTGATTTTTAAGTTTAACTAGGCCACACCAAAGTTATTTACTGGGCCAAACTTCTATGAATAAATGAATGAATATGCAAATTGCATCCACCCTCAGTAAGGCTTACAAGACTATTAAATATGCATGTGATTATAGGGAATACATATTTGTACAGTTTCTCTTCTTGTTAAGTAAGCTGTTCTGACATATTTGGCTAAAGCTCTGGTAGTACATTGTTTAGAAAATATTAAAGCTAGTATTTCATCATCTTGCAAATCACAAAATTCATTAGAGTTTAAGTTAAACACTTCAGCAGATAGGTCAAGCAGTTCCCTCCTGGGTTTTTCATACAAGTTACATTCAAGAATAAAATGGTACAGAACTCATTCTCTACTGCTCCAGAATCACAAAATTCACATGCTCTATCACTTTCTGGTTGACCTAAATATCTACCATTCTCAATATGAAGAGGAAGAATACCTGATCTTATTTGTGCCAGGAGAGACCTCAGTGACCATTGGAAATTCCACATACAATTCTGGTTGAAATTTGATTTAAATCATCTATAGGTACGTAGCTTTGGTACATCCTTTAGCTGTACAGACTAAGCATTGGATAATTTCTTATAAGAAACATCAAAATTAACATTAGTGTCAAACCAGCATTTATGTACAAATGTATTCGACGACCCCAATTTCATTGAGTCTTTTTTTGGCTCTGAAGACCAGTTTCTAGAACAGAGTTTAGTCCCAATGAAAGACTTGTTTTGTAATCTGGCCGTCCTTCATTTTGACTAGTCTGTTCCAAAATCTAGAGTCAGCCCAAGCCATGTCATCATTAATAGCAGCGTTCAGAGCAAATCGATGGACATTCATAAATGCTCTCTGTGTTCTATTTTGAATAGTATAACACTTGGAATGTTTTCCGAAACCCCACATTCCTGCACAGTAATCTAAAATTGGTGAAACACTGGCATCAAAAAGTGTAGTGAAAATCTTATAACCAAGTCCTTTCAGTTGTTTAAATTTAGATACAATTCCACCGACAGCTCTTCCCACTGTCTCTGCAAGAACATCTGAGGTGACAGAAATCAAGGTGCTCTTCCAGAATAACACCTAAATATTATTTATATCTTTGTTTTATAACAAGTAGCCGATTACCATAGAGAAATTTGAAGTCAGTCAGCTTGTTTTTCTTGGTCTATAATGCACCTCATTTGTTGTCTCTACATTCACTTTTTTCTCCATTTATTGCATTTATTTAATTATGTACAGTGGTTATCATTATTTGCAAGTTTTTGTCACTGTCACTTAACAATGTAATGTCATCAGCGTATAGTAAAGTGCTAATTAAGATTAAACTTAGTCTAAAGGCAAGCGTAGACCAAGGTATTTGATTTCGACAGCAAGATCATTCAGAAATAGAGAAAACAGTTTTGGAACTTAAACAGTCCCCTTGTTTGACACCTAAATCTATCGAATACCAGTTAGTTTTAGCTTTCCATTGCCCAAATCTATATAGCCAACAGGGTTCAATGCATATTCTTAGTAGATCGGAACATTTTACCTGTAATATTCATTTACAAGAGAAGTTGTTGATTGATGCGGTCGAAAGCTACATAAGTAGGCAACTTTTTGGCCATTGTATTTCTATTTCACAGAAGTCAGAACAAAAATATGGTCACTACAGGCTCTAGTTTCACGGACCGAAGCCAGTTCTGCTCGTCAACTAAAAGATCATTTTACTCTTTTTACAAGTCTAGTATCAGAAGGCTGGAATAGAGTTTATCTATTGTAGACAACAAACTAATTCCATGATATGTATAGGGAGTCTAGAGTCATTCTCTGCATTCTTTGGGATAGGTTTGATAATAGACTTGGTCCAAACTGTTGGAACAATTCCTGAATCAAAGATTGCATTAAAAAGACATGTTAGAATTTTTACAAACAGGTCATTCTTAAGAATCTCATTTGGCATATTAATTGTCAATCCCCACAGCCTTATTATTTTTTGCACTGCTGATTACTGAACTTCTTAATTACATCATGTGTTACAGTAGTATTTAGAGTAGAGATTGATTCATTATTTTCAATGGCCAGTTGTCCAAAATCAGTCTTCAAAGAGAAAACCTGATAACTAATAACGAAAGTTCTCATCAAAGTCACTGGTATCTAATGCATCTCTACTAAATAGAGAGCTATAATGATTGTGCCATTTTTCAAGTTTCAAAAATGTACCTTTATTATTAGAAAGTTTTCCAAAAATTATGAAACCTTAATTAACTTGCATCTGCTTTTATATATAATTGTATCATCATTTTAATGTAGAAGCGTGTTTGTCTGCCTTCAGGTCAGATTTCTAGGCTGCTATTTGAAGATGGTTATAATAACAACAACCCAGAGATGCTTAGTAAATATTTACATTCTTCACTTCAAGGATCACTCTAGATTAAAAATTATAGTTTTTAACTGTACAAAATACTTACTTCCAAATGTCATTATTGCTGGGCATTTTTATCTAAATGTTCACATATCTAACCACATCATTCATACTGTATTATTACCTAGTACATCTTCTATTTCTACTTCTTGCTCCAGAAATTTGTTTCGTCTTCTTTACCTTTATAAAGTCAATTTAGGAATGCATAATATGCGAAAGGTGTCTGGTAATGTACCTTTATTTCCAAGGTGCCTGACCTCATTACGTATATATCATTGCTTTGTATATACAAGATGTCACGTGATTTGTTGTATTATTATCTTAGTTACCATAAGTATGCAGTTTGTGGTATAGAAAACTTATATTGCTGGTGACTTTAGTAACTAATACATTAAATGTAATATATTTGTTTTAATATTTAAAAAATAAATTATAATGTTTAATTAATAATAAACTAAATATCAGCCCTGTATGACAATTGTGTAACTGACTGAAAATGTTGGCACTATCGGTTATAGTTTTTAAAGTCAGGACCATATTATGGTGTGTGTGGAAGGGGCGTAGGCAGGCAGACACACACACACACACTCACATACATGCCTGATCTATGGATGGGCATGCAGTAATCATAAACATGCATGTTACTTTGAACAATATTATTTCAAGCTTTTCTAGATCTATCACATAATATATGCATGCAACTTACATGTACCATTTGAATTTAATTACTATAGGTGTTCTCCATTTATAAATTGCATTACTTGATTTATTTGCTTTTAATTAATTACAGTAGGTTGAAGGCAGGTATTGCTCTATTATTTCAGGCCAAGTTCTATATCAAACCATGCAATTGTTTGTGATATTGCAAATGGGCTACCATATAACATTTGTTTGACATTTAGAAATATTCAACCACCCTTTTAGGAAAAAAAAGATTACTAATATTTTGTCACTTTTTTGTTTATTTCCCATTTCCTAATAATTTGCCCACCCCAGAGTTTTATGTAAATGGTATAAAATTTTATAAATGTTCAATGACATTCACAAAAATTGTATAAGTGCCACCTAGATAAAAATGCAACGAACCTTATGTGTCTTTATAATGTTTTTAACAACAACTGAAATGAGAATCCCAAAATTGAGTTTTTTAAATTTGGTTATATGTTTTATCAACTACTTATTTTTATCAAAACACTTTAATTATTGAAATAACTTAAAATTCTTTATATATCTGTTATTTTTGTAATTTATGCCAAATTTGTTATAAGGGCTTGAAGCAATTTGCATCTTAACAGTATGAAGAAAAATCTCTTTTTGCACTTTTAAATTTGTAGTTGATATAACAAAATTAAATGCATTATTCATTAATATTTCTTTGCATTGAAACCTTTAATAACTGAGAAATTAATTAGTAAAGAATTTCGATACTCATTGTTTGCAATGTTTTAGTTCTGAAACAGGCATTGTTCAGAGTTCTGTCAACTCTCCACCAAGTATAATCCATAATTGCATGGTCTGTTCATGTGTAATAGAATAATGATATAGTTGTTAGTTATTTACTGTGTAGACTTATCAAATAGATTAGTGTAAAACAACATGTATTAGTTCAAACTTTTGTTGTATTAGCCAATCAGTATTCAGTATTTCTGAACACTATTTCATTATATTAGCTGGCATCATGATGTGTGCCACATTCATGTTATATAAGATACGAGGGTGTTATTGCCTACGCTGGAGTGATATTTGTTCAAGCAATTTTATATGCAGCTACAAGACACTGAAAATTTTTAAAAATTTTTCCTGAATTGCACTATAAAATATTTCCAAATTTTTACAACATTTACTATTAATAGCTATTAATAGTACCTTTTGAAATGGATCAAAAGATGTACAGTTTTTCTTGCAACTATACTGCAGATAGTGATTTCGTTCATCACAGACACAAGGGTGTTATTGCCCACGCTGAAGTGATATTGTTCAGGCAATTTTGTATGCAAAGCTAGTTGAGGAACGATGTGTTAAGACTTTTAGGGTCTAAGGCATGACCGACTGATATATCAAAATCAAATTGCCTGTTTAAAGTATGAACTAAAACAAATAGTGTTCAACTAACTGGGCACTATCATGAAATAGTGTTCTCAAAAACGTTTAAACAATTAATTTTTCGAACACTATTTCACGACAGTGCCCAGTTACTTGAACACTATTTGCATATTATACATGATCATTCTTTCTGCTAACAGTAATTGTTAAAAGTTAACTGCCTAAGAAAAAACAATATATATTTATATCTTTTATGCAATAAAATATGGTTTTGTCCCATTTACTGTGTTCATATCACAAAAATATTACCCTGTTATTGTGATGATCCTCTAGACTCGTTTAACTTGATGTTTTCAGTGGTTGTGCAAAAGACAATGTGGCCACTCATGATCTCTCTGCTTTGAAATTGTCAGAACAGCATAACATGACAGCACCCACACACTGCTTGGTGCAGATCAATAAAACAAAGTTATTGGATTCTTGTTGTCGAAATCTAGCACTTGTGAGAGCAACCTTCATGAGAGTATGTGCAGGAGCAGAGAAATATCTTTATCGTTCAAGGTATAGCAAGTCAAAATACAATATTTTTAGATCTGATTCAAAGAAAATAAAAAAATTTCATTTGTTTTCTTTAATTTGTTTTTGATTATGCAGATTGAATTATACATTTGCGATTGATAATTATCTTTTGAGTAAAACTGACTATTTTAATGCATTATTTGTTAAAAACAATTAATATAACAAATTTACCATATAATGCATAGCATTGATAAGTATCCTCCTGGGGTGCTTTTGAATTCACGCCATCTATCTTGAACAAAGTGTATCTGTATCCAGGCACAATTCTTCTGATTCAGACAAAATATTTGTTATAATAATTTTGTAGTTTGGTGTACTTCTTGTATATTAATTGCTATGCTAAGTGACTGTTTGCATTTTGGAAATACTGCATGATGAAGATCACTGGTGACTAATATAGAGAATGAAGGTCATTTTCATTTATAATGTTTGTACTCATCATCTCTAAAGGTCTCAGAAAATGGTTATTCCACACGAACTAGATAATTTCTTAACTTCTGATGTACAAGAGCTCCTCCTGCCAACTGATTGGATGTTTTTGCCTATTGTTGAGTGCTACCAGAAGGCTGATCAAATGTAAGTAATATTTAAAATAGCCAGTACAGTTTTATATAAAATTCTGATCAGATACATAATGAATCAAAATGTTAAAATTACTTAAATGAATTTCTGCTTAAAATAAACTTTAATTAATTTTACTAGTAATTGCTGATATTGTGATAATTGAAGTATTTGGGCTGATGATATATTAAGTAAAGAAACACTATTATTATAATCATGATAATATAATTTGGGAATCCATATAATTGTACTAGTTGCAGTTGTTCTTCATTTCACACAGTCAAATCTTTGCGCGATTCACTACCAACAATGCTTTAAGGCTTGTTGTTGCTGCCGTTATGTTGCAGCAACAGTACGATAAAAGGAGGCGCTATAACTCGTCTTTATTCTTTATTTCTTTA
>JAOXYB010045814.1:0-12353 GCA_028565635.1 Phoronis ovalis | reverse complement strand
GCTTTCGATTTTATTTCCAAGTTCCTCAAAATTTTTGTTCATGCAGTCCATCAATTGTGCGTTTGTTGGTTCTTTCTTATGCTCCGTTTGACCAAATTCCGATTGAGATCTTGTATATGGACCAGGATTTGTTGTAACATCGCCACATACACACAATAGCAGTACGGCTAAACTTTAACAGCAAGAGACACTGACCTACTTCCGATATGAACATCGGCAATTTTGAATCTTGAACATCTTTTATGTTGAAAACTGCCGAAGCCAATTCTAACTCGCCAGGCTTCTATAGTAATTCCCATATTAATGAATATAAATACAGTATCTTCCTATGTAACTAAACTGAGTTTGTAGATGAAAAACACACTTATATTATAACAAAATTGTAGAGCTGCTGAAAAGTTCTAGTACTTGTATGCAGCACCATCTATATCTCAATATATGTGTGTGTGTGTAAGTGTAATGTAATGTATATAAAATTGTGTGTGTGTGTATGTATGTATGTTTTTTGTATGTATGCATGCATGCGTGCAAGCATGTTATGTATGTATGCATGCATCTTATGTAAGTATTAGGTTATGTATGTATGTATGTATGTATGTCTGTCTGTGGTGTGTATCACAACCACTGGGATAACTTATAATTGCTCCTACAAGGGAGCAAGCCTATTAGTTTTGTATGTTTTCTTTCTTCTTTTTCAATTTTCAGCAAGCTATATCTCATTGTACAGTACCAATAGTCTTGCTCCCCAATTAGGGTTGCTCCTATAATGGAGCAAGCCTATTGAATTGGCATGTTTACTTCTTTATCTTCCAAGCTATATCTCAAAGAAAGTTACAGCTAGGAACATTGTACCTCAGGTGTGGCATTCCCATGATAGGCCATCGTTGACCTTGAGGTCAAAAGGGTTTTCTAAAAATGTTCAAAAATGATGGTATTGAGTAATTTTGATGACCTTTGAGAATATTTCGGTACTAAAAGGTGACTTTTTTATTTTTTTGGCATCTTCAGTTAATTTATTGATCTTCTAATCTTCAATAAGATATAGTATATATGTATGCAGATTTGGACATTGTACTTCAGTCGACATGTCTGAGATTGGCCATTGTTGACCTTGGGTCAAAAGGTCAGTTGGAGGTCAAAGGTCAATTTTCTAAAATTGCTCAAAATGTTCAAAGTATAGTATCATGTTACGGCGAGGTAATTTTGATGGCTTCTGAGAATATTTCTGTTCTAAAAGGCATCTTCAATTAATTTTTTGATCTTCCAATTTTCATTAAGTTATACCTCAAAGACCATTACAATACTTGAGGAGTGACATAGTACTTGAGGACATGGTACTTGAGGTGTGATATCCCTAGGATAGACCATTGGTGATCAGTGTCAAAAGGTCATTTGAATGTGAAAGGGCAAATTTCTAAAATTTCTCGTAATGTTCCAAAATGATTGTATTATGTTATAAAAAGGTATTTGATGACCTTTCAGGTCAAAAGTTTAGAATCTCAAAATGGCATAAAATTTTCAGAAAGCAGCTTTTTATGCATTTAGAGATCATTAAAATTCTCAAAGCAATGAATTTCTAAGATTTGCTGAAAGTTCTAAAAGGATGTTGAATGGTCATGTAAAATTAACAAAAGCCTATAGCAGCAACCCTGCCTTTTCAAAAAGGCTATCTAGTTAGGAGGTTGAAATTAGGAACAGCTAGTGAGGACTGGAATGAATAGACATCAATTTTTGTTCAGTAAATGCCTGTAAACGAACTATTAAGTTTCCAATATTAAACATGCCTGTGTCACATTAAACTGTGCCATTGTAAGAGTTAGTTTAAATGCTAAACTTCTTGTATATTTCTTTACTGTAGGAAATAAGCAAAATAATGTGGATGTAGTCTATACAATGGCAACAAATTTAAAAAAAACAGCTGCAATGGAAATAGGACAAGTTGGGTTTCATAAAGAAAAAGAGGTAAATATAAACAACATAATGTATCGGTAATCTTGAAATAAAAAGGTCATTAAGAGGCCAAGGATAATTTTTAATTGTTTTAATGTTACAAGTTACACAGATGTCATTCTGGTGACAATGTAGCTTATAGGTGTGTCAATTGGGACCTGGATTATTTCCAATATGGCTGACTTACGATCATGTTTGCACTCAGATCAGAGCAGTTTCTAATTTGATACAGCATAAATCTAGGCCAAAATGTAGGTCACGGTTGATTTTGATCTGGATTACTTGCAATTAGGCCGACTGATGGCCATATTTTTTCCCGAGACAGTACGTGATGGTATCCAAAAAGATGAAGCATTACCTGAATGATTCAAAGGTTGATTTATTTGAAGAAGGCCACCATGTGGGCCACATGGCGACATAACTTTGGTTTGTTTTGCAGATCATTTAAGTCATAAGATAAATAAAGGCAAAAATACAGGTTAGTATTGGTTTTGACCTTAATCATTTAAAATATGGTCGTCTAGTGGCCATGTTTATTCCTGATATGGTATATGTTTGTTGCCTGGAAAGAAGAAGTTTTGACGATGTTAAGGTGGATTTCTAAAAGCCATAGGATTTATAGGCTAGGGCAATACCAAAAATAAAAGTTGTATAACGGGCGAAAGCCCTCTAACACTGAGTCGGTTGGTAGGTTTTATTTTTTTTAAAAGTGTTTAACGGGCAAAAACCCTTAAAAACCGAGTGTGTCTGGCTTTTTTTAGGGTTAAAAGGAAACAAAACATATTTTGAATCAGTCAACATCGCAAGAATTTGCGTTTTTGTGTTTTTTAAGACCACATAAACCCATGAAACATTGATTTTCATTATTTTTATTTACTCTGCACCAGCAAAACTCACACATAGAACGACCATATATACCTATCTCAGTACCAAACAGGGTTCTCTCCCTATAGATCTATACTGTTCTCAGGATTTCTAACGTGCTCATTTAAAAATCCGCCCACACGGAGTCTAGTACACAACCACACCTACACATAGCAGCCCTAAACTGCCCGTAGTTCAACAGTGTCTAACAGTACGTTGGTTCTGTATTTGGTTAGACTCCTACCTCACACTTTAATCTATATTCGCAGGGATCTGAGCACTCCTACTGGGAGTCCCAATGAGTAGGTTGCCTTAAGCTTGAACGGCCCAGGGGGCGGGAGCAGCGTACTTTACCAAACACCCGTGCCCTGGTGTGTTTAACACAATGAGATATCTCTAAAAAAATAAGAGAATGACCAAACCTCTCCTTAAACATGTAACCATGAATCAACCTCTCGGAACTTTAGCAGAAACAGAGACAGAAAACCACGCTAAAACAGTAACTCTGGATCATGCGAAACCATTAAACATGCAGTACGGCTTCAAACTATAGCTGAGCATGAAATCTCCAAACTGTCTGTTTTGACAGAAGCAGGTTTATCGTCTGTATCAATTTTTGATCATATCACAGCTAAACTAGACGAAATAAACCATCCAAGAACACTCACGCAGCAAAAATTTGTCAGACACCTTGGTTAGAGCAAGAATCAGCATAAACCACAGAAAACACGCACAACAAAGCACTAACCCCCAACACCTTAAGCCTATCACAGAAAAGAAAAAATCTTTAAGCTCGGGTAGACAAAAAAATCGCACTCTCAATGAGACAACCTGAATCCAGCCACTCAAACCTCAGTATTCTAATACAACTAATGGAAGAACTATAACAAAAGCAATAAGAATCTTAAAGACACACCATACAGATGAGATTAAAACAAAAATAATGAACCATGTACATAAATACACCTTATAATACACGAAACCATACAAATCTACAGGGCCTAAACAGTGCCATATTATAAAACTCCACTCTCCTGCCCCTATATGCAGAAGCGGTTTAAAACAAATAATAGCTACAATTACTTTATCCCATCCACAAACAACTTTTTAAAAAATAACAAACCAATAACATAAAAAATGTCTACTGTTAAAAAGTTTTTAATCCATAAAAAAAGGAAAGAGGGAAAAAAAAGACTTGCCGCAGGTACCATATAAACGAAAATAACTGAGAAATCAAATCTAGAGGATACTAGATGCACAAATGCACTAAACAACCCGGAAACCAGAAACTTAAAACAGTCATTTGATTGGCTAATAAGATTCACATCCCAGCACTTTGATTGGCTAAAACCAACAAAGAAAAACATAGGATCCAGAATGCACACCAGCATTTAACTGTACTAAACTCATGTTAAACACTGCAGGCATTTAATTGGCTAACAAATACGCCACTTAATAATGATTGGTTATTAATAATAAGATTTCACTTTAAATTCCAATATACCCAGGAACATAAACAGAACGGTAGACACATAGCAGTACAGTTTATTTTAAACTCTTCAAAATGGGCAGACATTCAACCGACGAAAAAGAACGACCAAATGGCAATAAAGGCTAGCGCAGAAATGACAAACCGTATAAAAAACCTAAGCAGCAGAAAAGGCCGGAAGTTATGCCACCTTCAGCACTGAAAAATTGGCTGACGGACATCGAAAAGTGGAACCTACTGAAACAGCTGGATGACAAGCTGCACAAACTTATTGTCAGAGTAGTATTAAAAAGACCAGGTGCGCCGGCTAAGGAAAATTTAAATGCCGGGATACATGCCATCGCTGAGACGACCCACAAACACATTCGAGGCCCACACCAAGAAACAAGAAGAAAAGGGCGACTGGACTCATAAATGCGTGCGGAAAGAAAATCAATGAAGAGAAGAATCTGAAGAAGATCCATATCTTCCACAACAAAGCACTAAGTCGATGGATAGAATCCTCGATATGTTGGAGAAGAGAATGTACGAAAGAGAAAATAATAAAGCTCCAACAGCTGAACCTCGGCAGTAAAACCCAACGGACCTTTTCAGGACCACCAATTCATACCTATCATCCCCCTTGAGGGCTGAAAGGTAAAAATAACAGTCCTTTTTAGGACTACACCCCCTCCAAGAAGGGCTAATCAATTTAAAAGCTTTATATATTCGTTATAATTATTATAACTCTATTGTGCTGTTAAATCTAATAAATAAACAAGAAACTTAAACCACAACAATAACCAACTCTGCAACAATGGACAACTCCTATCTCCTATTAAGGAGATTAATCAAAGAAAGTAATGATGTATACCCAACCAGTCTGAATGACTTAAACTGCCACTCAGCTTAAACAAAAAACAATGTCTCAGAATATAAATACTCCCAAATGGAATGACAGGAAAAATACAGGCAGAGAACATAAAGGAAAAAAAGCATATTTCAATCAAAAAAAACAATGCACTCCACCATTGATGGAAACATCCCTTTATGTACTAAAAAGCAAACTTATCAAACACTACGAAATAGCTCTAATCGCAACAATTCTACATGAGAGGATCCAAGCTGCACACTTGCACTGATTGACCCCAAACTCTCTCACCATCTTGATTAACCAACCAGAAACTAATCCCCACCACCAATCAGCACACAGAAAACAGATCCCACCAAAAACTGCGTCCAGAGAAAACCTTCTGAGCGGTATCCAATCAGAATGGACAAAATAACTGCAAAATATGCACCAACCAAAAGGAAGGCATGTCTTTGTTTCAGTTATATGATTGTGTTAACATTGATCACAGGCTATAGTCATTCCACAGAATTCAACAACAGTGTACGGACGTGCCTAACTGCGGACATACACTCTTCGCTTCACAACAAGCATTGTAGCCTCGGATCATCAGTTTTTGAAACCAACCATTAGGAACTGTGCGTCGGCCACCTAACGAAATCCTAGTGCGAGTAGGCCACCAGCCTCCCGCACAAAAAAAAATTTGGAGCGAGCCTTTGGCCTCCACCAAACAAACCAAACATGCAGTCCTTTTAAGGACTAAAACCTTGTGATTTAGACAAAACCATTCCAACAGTCTAATTCCTAGCTGATGAGGACATAAGTTCAAAATAGCAGTTGTACTAGGATTTAGTTAGACAAAATCCGGCAAGAAAGACCACATAAACCCATGAAACATTGATTTTCCCTATTTCTATTTGAAAAATGAAAATTTCAGTTGGTAACTCTACTGCACCAGCAAAACTCAAACATAGAACGACCATATAGAAATATCTCAATACCAAGCGATTCTCTCCCTATAGATCTATACTGTTCTCAGGATTTTTGACGTGCTCATTTAAAAATCCGCCCGCACGGTGTCTAGTACACAACCACACCCACACATAGCAACCCCAAACTGCCCGTTGTCAACAGTGATCTAGCAGTGCATTGGTTCTGTATTTGGTTAGACTACCCCACACTTTAATCTTTTTTACAATAAAATTTTAAAAAAATTTAAAATGCCAAAATTTGAAGCAGTCGGACCTGTTAAACAAGTTTGTTAAAAAAAGATAAAAGTGAAAACGCCAAAATTTGAATCAGTTGCGCCCATTAAACAAGTTTTTTTTTGGTCTCGCCTAGGTAATATTTTTGAATGACCTTGAAAAGTGGGTCAACACACATCCAATACCTCAAAATATTTATACAGCCAGTGTACCTCAAACTTTGTCTCGGGGTAACAGTATAGGGTAAATACAGGTCATAGTGCAGAACTGTAATAATTTTGACCTAGATCACTTGCGGAGATGGCCAACTGGCAGCAAGGTTGGTTCTTGATAATGTACGTCGCAATAACAACTACAATTTTTTCCGATCAGCTTCATATCAGTACACACTAAGTACAGTTTAGGTATAATATTGAGCTGGATTACTTCCAACATGGCCAACTGGCGGCCAGTTTGTTTCCAAGATGGCACGTGATGTTGTGTCTTTAGCTGGATAGATGAAGCATGATTCTAATATAAGAAATTCATAGGTTGATGGGCGTAATATGTTAGGTAACTTTTTAAAATGATGAAATCGTAGGAATGTGATATGGGCTTTAGACATGATAAATATGTCCTGTTTTGACTTAGTACGGAATTATATAACATGAGCACTGACAAAGTATTTTGAGTCCAACAGGTACTGGCAAATAATACAGTACAGCTCAGAACTATCTTCCCTTTAGTCGCGATCGAGACGCATCTACTTTGCATCTACAGTCGCGATTCAATCGCAAAATCATGATACTGAATGTCGTCTGAATCGCGTCTCTCTTGCTTCAGAGACGCGTCTATGAAATATGGATTGTGTCTATTATCGTGCGTGAGACGTGTCTATGAAATATAGATTGCGTCTATCAAAACTGAAATATTAAAAGTTTCAGACGCGATTGTGTTATGATTTAATGACTACATGTGTTATATTCGTCTCAAATTGAAATTCAAATTATATGCCCTTTAATTAGCAGGACATTTCAGAGGGAATGATTCACATTCTGGATTAATTGCACTCACACTTGAATCCTCAACTGCCATTTAGCAGCCTTGTCCCTATTTGTGAGCTAGACCAAGTCCGTAGTAAACTTGAAACACTGAACACAAACTATTTTGATTCAAACTATATTTACCAACCAATTTTTAATCGAAATATTGATTACGTATATATTTTCTTACAGTAACTAAATTTCCTCTTGAACCCCGGCGGCAACCTTATTATGACATGTAAAAACTGAGATACAAAGTATCTTTGAGGCTTTCAGGGGCTACCGAAAGAGGAGGTTTATGTGTATTATCTAGACCACCCTGATATCAACATACAATGCCTGCTGTTTGCCTTGTCCCTGAGGCTGTTTGTAGTGTGGGTATTAATCTGTTTTCTAGATTTTAATGTAGTCGTTTTTATTTCCACATACAGTACAGCTCAGAACTATCTTCCTGTGATCGTGATTGAGACGCGTCTATAGACACGATCCAGACGCAACATAGACGTGATCATCTAACTCTGAATCGCGTCAGGAATGCGACTGGATAGTGACTGGATTGCGTCTAGATCACGTCTATCAACTCTAGATCGCGTCTGGAGAAGCGTCTACAATAATGTACATGTATCTGTATATTGCGTCTGTTAAAGCAATTTTGGAAGTAATCCTGGTGTCATTTTAGAGATTAAGTC
This sequence comes from Phoronis ovalis, assembly GCA_028565635.1. Classification (NCBI taxonomy): domain Eukaryota; kingdom Metazoa; phylum Phoronida; family Phoronidae; genus Phoronis; species Phoronis ovalis. Next base: position 4,305 of record JAOXYB010045814.1, on the reverse strand, counting down.
GGTTTCCGCGAGAAAAGCTGGTAAAAAACGTCCAAATGTTGCATTTTTGCGAATTGCCATTATCTACGTTTAGGGGGTGTTTGAAAAATGATCACTGTTTTAAGGTGGTTTTATGTATTAGAAACATTTTTGTTTTGTTTAAAGGTCAAGATATTTGGCTAATTCGTTGCGTCAAATTTTTTTCGAGTAACTCCCTGACGTATTTTTAACGGCGTGTTCAAAATTGTGTTCTTTCCGTGAAAATCACTTTTTTCGCATTTAAAAAAACTCTAGAGTATCTCGAAGATGGTTACAGTTGTGGTACTTGAGGTGTGACATCCGTAGGATAGGCCATTGTTGACCTGGGGGTCAAAAGGTAATTTGAATATCAGATTTCTAAAATTGCTGTGTAAAATTCTGTTAAGGTACACATGTCAATAATTATGTTTTAGATAGATAAGTGTTGTTTCTTTTGTTATTCCGGTGCAGTATAGCTTTTATTGATCCAGAGGATAGGGATTTTTCGATTTTTGGTCTGGGTCCGGAAGAAGACGGTTTACTGTGCCAAGCCTGGGAGAGGATGCCCATTTTTTTAACTTTGAAGATCTTAAAAAGGTGTGGGTTTTGGCTGAGCTCCCCGTATAAAATATTTCCAAGTGACCCACTCGACATATAGCATATGTCTAATCCCTAGACCCAGGGTGCATGGTTTTGACATCATCCGGAATTGGCTGTTAGTGACTAATTAGTTTAACTAGTTCTGAAATATCTGGAATGTTTTGTTATATCTATCTCTAATTTCTATGTATCCTCCTACTGTATTTCTATCATCTGTCAATTCTTCAGTTTTTGCTACAATGCAGTAAGTAATGTCTTCGTACACTCTTAAGATATTTTTTTACAGTGGTTACCTATGGAACTTTTGGAGTGATAAGCCTGACGCTGAATTTGTTTTTCCTAAAGTGACTTGTATGCCTTGTATGTGATCAGTCACTAATCCAGAACCTGATGGTAATTTTAGTACTTCTGGCTCAGAAAGATTTGTTAGCTCAATTTTTAGCTGCTCTCCAACTGTAAATTTAATCTAGAACTAGTGGCAAGTTCAGCTAAATATACAAATCCGTCACCCAAATGACCTTTTTAAATCAATTTCAACAATTACCTATCCTATGCATGTAAAATCGCCAAAGTTCACAAAATATCCATCAAATTTAAAATACACAAAAACAAGGACTGCAGCTATATAATTACAAAGTTTTGTATTATTAAGGTCTTTTATTTATGTCAAAATTCTCAACCATTGCTTCCATTCTGAATGCTTGTTTGCATTGTAGTACTCCTCCCAAAAAGATCATGAACATTTATATTAAACAAAGCAAGTTATAAAATGGAATACTTACCAGGAAAAATAAATTTGCTTGGGCATGTAAGAGAAAGAAGTAAATTGAATCAAAATGCATCACCCATTAGAAATCTTTGTGAAACACTATTACATGCTTAGATAAACCTAAAAGAGAGACGTAGGGTATTGAAAATACCTGTAAAGTACCCCTCATATCTGTCGATGCTCCCGATCTCGTCGGGAGTCTCCCGATTTGGAGGCTCATCTCCGGATCTCCCGATCCATATTGAAAATCTCCCGATTTAAAAATTTTCATGTTTCAAAATTTTTCTGCTCATATCACGGAAATATACGAAGGAAGCCATATAGCAGTCACCAAATTGGTATGTGCAATAAATGACAATGACAGCAAATAATTTTTTTTGTAATTTTTAATGAAATAAGTTATAAAATGAGGGAGCGTGCTGCAGGACCCCCTAGGCTTTGGCACGTCCTCGCTACTGCGTCCTCATGAAAATCTCCCTATCTGACATTTTCCAAAGTTGACAGGTATGACCCTTAAAAACAGGTAGAAATGTTGTAACTATTATATTACATGTTTAGATAAAATGCCAACAAGGTTCACGAAAGGCTGGCGAATGTCTGCTTTGATTTGTCTGTAATGATTTTTATAACATTATTTAAATGTAGCATTATGGAAGGTAAATGTAATTTTATTAATCTCTAAAATAACACCAAGATTACTCCCAAAATCGTTTTAACAGACGCAATATACAGAAACGCATAGCCGATAATTGTACATGTACATTATTGTAGACGTGATTACTCTCAAAATCGTTTTATCAGATGCAATGTACAGAGACGCATCTCAAAGTTAATAGATGCGATCCAGATGCAATCTAGAGTTGATATACATGATTTCTTCTGTGTTGCGTATGTGGTCGCATCTATAGATGCTTCTCGATCACGAGCACAGGGAATTGATAGTTCTGAGTTGTACTGTAGGCTAGCTAATTTTTTGGAGTGATCTTGAACATGTGTAAATGACAAACAAAAAATTCAAAATTTTCTAGCACATATAGTACAATATTGTCCATATTTTAAAAATTAAACAAGACTCACCTGTAAGTTGAAGTTTGATAATTCTACCGAATCATGTGTAGTACGGAGGGTTATCGTGAGATGCGCACTGACCGCTGCAGATCAGACTTCGAAGTTATTTTGGGTGCACGATACTGGCATTAGGGGTGGGTAGTGAAAGGGATGGGCATGTTAACCCCCCGAACTACACATAATTTGGTGGAATTACTATCAAACTTCAACTTACAGAAGTGTCGTTTAATTTTTAAATTCTACCAAATCATGACATACTTCTGGGTTACCATGAGACTTTAAAGCAGTGCGCCCAAAATAAACCAAATTAACCAGAAACAGTTTATTAACAATAACAAAGGAAAAATCTACCAAAGTTAACATGAATGTATAACATTTAACAAAAATAAACATTTATATAATCAAGTATTGAATCACTCATTTGATCCGTATAAACATAATAGCTATATGTCGATCATAAAACTTTATGAATGTAGATTTTTGTGACCACCCAGCTGATTTAATAACCATGTCCACTAGAATTACACCTATTGCTTTACTGGTTGAAGCGCTGCATGTACTATGTGCTTTAAAAAAAAATCAATATTAACGCCAGCTTGTACTAATGAAGGTTTAATTCATCTACCAATGATGTCACTGCTCTAAAAGTCTTAATATAAGATACAAACAATTGAAGAGTGTCGTAATGAACTAGTAATTGTAAGGTAGTATTCTAAAGTGGTGTAAACACATAACTCATTTACACGATACCTATACAATCGGATATTACCAAACGATTTTCCTGGTTTGCCCTAGCTGTTCAATGTGATCAGTTAATGCAAACCTATAATATTTTTCCTATATTCTCGTGAATTTGTCGGAAACATTTAAAAATGTCAAAGTCTGACATCTCTGGCCTGTTACCAAGGCAATTAACAGTGCTAGTTTAAATGTCTATTCTTAAGAGTTAATGCATGTAATGGATACAAAAGTCTTAAATAATCCAACACAATATCCACTGACCAGATTTCGCTGAATTTCAGTGTTAGTTTGACTTTGTTAAAAGCACCTTCAAATATCTACATACCAATGCATGTTGTCCAATAGGCTGGAATTGCCGTGAATTATTAAAGTTAATGTTTAGATTAGATATACCTGGACGAGCTGTGTTTAACACAGAATAACTGTATCCGTCATTGAACAGTTTGTGAAGAAAATGAAGCACTGCATTTATCAGTTCCTTGCTATACCAAATTGTATCCACCTCTTGAGGTAGACTGTGTATTGCTTTTGAGTACCTTTCTGCCAGGATATTCATAACATGATGTCAATAATTTCTGGCGAAATTTGACACTGAGCGATCGAATGCCTGACAATTTGCATATCATTATAGAGTCAGCTTGTGAGCAATTGGATGTGGACCGTCCACCGAATGATGAAGTAGATTCTTGCCCGTTGCTCTGACATATCGTGGAGTCTCTATCAGATGGTTAAAAGTAATTAAGCAAATATGCTTGAGTAAGCCGTAGTGGAACAACAATAATACCTGTAGCTTGTTCTAATTGTAAACAAGTGTCCACCAGCAGTGAAAAAGATGGAAATACTTAAAAATCGAGCTTATACCTGTCCAGTTAATGGTAAATGCATCAATATAAGATGCGGAAGGATCTGGTCTCTATGCAACATACCTATCTAATTGTCTGTTGAGACATGAAGCAACTAAGTCCATGTATGGCTGTGAAAAAACGTGATGCAATTTTCCCGGGGGGTGGTCAATATGAAAGTGGGTACGCATGTTCCAACAAAATTTCGCGTGGATAATCGTTAAAATTTCACTTCGTTAGGGGTGTAAATACGGTCAAGAAAACTTAATATGTTTACCAGAATGTGTA
>JAOXYB010045737.1:0-12368 GCA_028565635.1 Phoronis ovalis | reverse complement strand
TTACATGATCTCATAGAACAACTTCCCAAAATTTACAAAATCAAGGGAACGCGCGGAATTTGAATTATATCGTTCCTGTTTTATTGCAAGCAAGTGCTCAGTAGTAGAACGTGCATATTTAGAGGGCGGAGATAATTCTGAATTATAGCGCATGCGTCTGGGAATAAATTTTAACCTGCCTATAGTTACTTGCGAATTTATATTACAGGAACATTTTAATAATAACAGAGGGTCAATACCCGGTCCCCATGCTCCAACAAAAAGGTGTAACACATGACAGTTATGCACATATACATGCATCATAAATTCAGTTATTAGTAAATTAACTTATTTATATAGTAAATTCAAAAATTGCTTTTAAAAATATCAAATAACAAGACCTATTAACAAACTCATTAAATCTAAACAGCATATATTTTTTTTCTTTAATATATTCTTTTTGAACATTTTGAATTATCTTCTTTAAGCGAATATCTAACTTGGTTAGTCCGGTGCATGATATATGCAAAAAATCATTTTTTACAAACATATATCAGTCAACTGACAAAATGTTTTTTTTTTTTACATTTTCTCCACTTTTTAAAATGTTAGGGGGGGGGCAAAATGTATGGCATGGAACTGGTATCATGTTTTACGCAACTTGTTAGCTTTTATAGTACATTTTAACATGATTACACAATATATTTGTTCTTTTATTAGCATGCTTTTCAAGATACTTGCTTTCATTATGACTTCCATTAACTTTTATCTAAAATATAGTAAGAGATTCAACAATCTCCCAATCAGTTCAGTCAATTTACCAAAATAATTATTTCTAGCATATATATCTTATTTTAATTCATAATAAATACTACCTATTTCGTACAGGTTTGAAAATCTGTTCTAATTTTTCCAGGCAAACTAATTCATTTCCTAATGTTCTGCAGTCATATCAGCCATAAAGCAAAATAAAGTTAGCATTATATTTAAATAAACTTAGCACCTATATTTAAATAAAGTTAGCATTATATTTAAATAAACTTAGCACCTATATTTAAATAAAGTTAGCACCTATATTTTTTTTAAAATTTATTAGCACCTATATGTAAATTAATTAGCACCTTTATTTAAATTGTCTCACTTATATTAGGCTGTGGTCCCACTGACAATACTAAAGACTATTTTTAGGTTTTACTCCTTGCAAAAGCTGTAAGTTCGATGTATTAATGTTACCATTATATCCTTATTTATACAAAATTTATATTCTATTTTGTGAAAATAAAATTATTAAATAACTGTTGTGAAAATGCTTAGTTTCAAATGTTCCGAAATGCAACAGAGTTGTTAAAATGTTGTCTGTTTATTAATTTTATTAACCAAATTAACCCTGTGTGAACATCTAGTTTCTAGACAGTGTCCGCAAGCAAGGATCATTAACATAACACTAGGCTATTGCTGGTGTCGCCAGTAAACTTGCCATATTTTTACTAGGAGTAAATATACCCCATCAATAAGTATTGCTGTCATCACCCTCAATGGTCTCAACCAATTATCTCCGCATCATTGAATTTCATAACACACAAAATATATGATTTGTTTATGAAGTATAGAATGTGTCATAACTCAAATATGAACTACATTTACATGTACAAATTTAATATAGTATTTCTTAAAGTATTTGTTATTTATGTTTGTTAAAGGTTGGCTTAAGACTGAGCAAATTCAGCCAAAAAATGTGTTTTGAATGGTTACAAATCTCGAGAAAGTTACAACTTTTCTCGCAATTAAGGCAAGGGAAGGAACTAGCTCCACGTGTACACTATAAAGTTTTTCAACGCAAATCATGTTGAATTTTACATGTTTTCCAAAATGAATAATTGTACATGATGCGTTCTGACAAGTTTCATACGAAATACAGTATTGGTTATTACTGGGTGATTATGCATCTTCGTGCCTTGTGCTTACCTGGGACGATTGACCATGCTAAGAGGACAAAGTAGACTGATAAGGAATTTTTTTTTTTAATTATGGGGGATCCCAGGGGGACGAAGAAGTCTAATCATCTCTAAACAGAATTAACTCTACTAATAAAACTTGTGTAATTATAGTGCCTTTCAGTATTACATAACAATATACAAATGCTATTTATGCAGAACTGTAACTGCAGCTTAGCAGGGCATATTACAGGGTCCAGTATTTACCAGGTTAAAAAGTTAAATAATTTTCTCATCTATTCATGTTTTGGCATCTAATTATTTGGACTCTGTTCTCCTATTACTTTTCCTTTGAAAATATGTTACTGTATATACCTAATACAACAGCTCTAACATGTTACAAGAACAGCTATCAACTGTTACATTTTAGGCAACAATTTTATATTTATGTTTGCAGACTTACTCACTTAATTACGATACTCGCGAATAAAATACTTGCAGTGGGACCATGGCAAGTATCCATCAAATAAAGATAACTTTGCATACATCTTCCTACACCTACATTTCACTGCTCCACACATCCTCTGCGGCCATCCCCTGTTCTTCAAAGATTATGTAGCATCCAACATATATTGTAAATATATTTCTTTAGACGACTAATTTTTACCATAATTGAGCCTTTATAATCCTTACAAGATGGAACCATTTTTACAGATAGCTGGTGCAATAGTTTTGAAATAATCTCACTCAAAAATTTATGATTTCATTGGTTAATACCTGCAGAAAGTTGCTTCTGATTTGCGTATAAAAATATGAAAATAACTTCGGTTCTACCCTTTTGAAGATTAACAAATGATATCACAAATGTCTGGGATTTTGAATTAGGCCATCAGAAATGAGTGGGCCTTCGAATTAATTAACCCATCAGAAATATACTAGTCCATCTGATAAGCCAATATTCTGTACTGGCCTTCAAAATTCTGAATGCTTATACTTGACCAATTAGGCTTAAATGCTCTCTTGAAGGGTAATCGAAGGCTTCGATTCTGAATGGCCTAATGGCATAGTTTCCAACAATTAGAAATTTGAATGTGTGACAGATGTGCTGCCAACGGCAAATAACTTGGTGAATCAAAACAACTGACTTCAGAAAATATCAGTTCAGTAATCGAAAAAGGTCACTGATGGCGCTAAAACTGTACTCGGAAGTATAATGATTTATCGGACGGAACATCATGTTTAAACGCTGTGGACGATCAAAATCTGCAAAAAAATGTAATTTTGACCGAAATGCATGAAATTTAGATGTCCATGCGTGTTGCGGGACAATCAATCAAAATTCGTGACAGTCACTCACGATTCGTGACGGTTGGCAACTATGTAATGGGTGGGGGTCAAAATTATACCTAAACCTTTACTTTCGACCTGTTCTTTTGCTCTGCAACAAATATGAAACTGAGCAAAGAAAAATTGAAGCTGTTATTGCGATGTACAATCTCGTTAACAAACATGCATGGCCCTCAGTTGGTCCCAGGGACGGATTAACCTAGTAGCAAAAGTAGCATATGCTACGGGCCCTGCATTTTCGAGGGCCCCGCACTAAATGCTTGCAAGCTTTACAATCTCAATGTAATGAGCATTGAACATGAACTTCTGCGTGAAATAGACATTTCCAGTATCATCAACAAATTGCACATGCTAAATCTAGAAAATGTAACTTGTAAATTGTAGTTTTGTTACTTATTCTGGGCGTATTGGTACAATTGGAGTGGAAATGTCCTTTTTTTTGGCTTGTCAATTTTTTTCTTGCAGCAAGGAGACGTTTCAGCGACCTTTTTCGATTACTGAACTGATATTTTTCTCTCGTACATAGCTATGCTACAGGCCCAGAACTAGCTTAATCCGGCCCTGGTGGGTCCTCTTGGAAGCGATCTAGGTGAAAGTTATAACCAACCCTTTGATCAGTATTTAGCCTATGCTGATCAGATAAAAATTGAGTCGGTCAATGCGAGACAAGTAAGTGTTATGCACGCCACAACTGTTGAAGATTCATATCGGCATTTGGCCCCACTTCTCAAGGTCATCCTAAAATGAAAACTTTGTGAATCCATCTTTGAATTGGCCAGTCAATACTTCCTCCAACATGAGGAGCAAACATAAACACCAGAGAAAAAAAATAGCATTTGCTTGCAGGAGTCTCTCTCTATGGATGCGGATTCTCCCTCTATGGGCCCAGAGTCAATGTTATGGTGAGCTGCTATTTAACAGATTGATTTATTCTCATGATTGTCAGGATAATGCATGATCAGGATGTTGGTAGTTATTTTGTTCCTTGGACTCTTTCTGTGGGAGCAGAAATTAATTGGGTACGAAGTAAGAGATATTTGAGATGTGAAATTTGCAAATATTTGAGAACTATATTTTATTTGGAGCACTTTGAGACATAAAACTCTGAAGCAAAAAGGGTACCTATGTGTGAGATTTCTGCTGTGGTCGAAGAATTTGGTGCCAATTCTGTGTGTCAAAAATTTCACGTATGGTTCCTCTGCTGGTGAACAATAATTCGGTGTTGATAACAGAACCTTCGAAGCTATCATTGAAGAATGTTTTGATGAAAATTGCATTCAAGGCTATTGAAATGCAATATAAGTTTCATCGCATCAGTCAGCACAACTGGAATTAATCAACGACAGTACAACCAACATGCACTTTGACCCGTATTAACACTATGTCGAAAATGAAACTGAAGCTGTTATTGCAAGAAAAAGTGTTACGGACAACAACGACATATACATGACGACTATATGCCCATTCCACTTTGAGAGATGAGCATAAAAAGCACTTCAGTTATAACCAACTTTTATCAATTAATCTTACTTGAACATAGTATCCGGGTTCAAATAACAATACCACTTTTCAGGAAGCTGCCTGTCAAAATCTTCGGGCATACGTCTCCATTTATCACATTGGTCACACTGAACCCATGTCCAATCAGGTTTTCTGAAATTAGATATACATGATTTGAGCAGATAATATTAGCTGAAAAACAAATACAGCTAATATACTTACATCTGAAAGTTTGCTTACAAGAATTTTACAGTGAAAAGCTTACATTAACTTTTGGCTTGTATTAGTTCAAAATCAAGGTCTAGCCTCATTGTAGCCTAGTGAAAATACATGTTTTGTTTAAAATTTAGCACTAAAGTTTTAAAAAAAAAGTGAAAGCAATGTTTAGGAAAGATTTGTGTATAAACACAGAAAAATTCTAAGCCATAAGCCAATACCCAACTTGCCTAACATGTGAAGAGCTGCCGGGCTTGGGAGCATCACTAGGTTTTTTTACTGTCCAGTAATCGTTAAGTTTTATTGCCAAAGCATTCATGGTAGCACTACAAAAGAAATGAATTATTTGCAACTAACAGTGGAAACCCAAATATTTACAGCAAGTCAACCAGATACATTTTACTTGTAAATCCTGCAGTGTAAAATGGTGTCAGGTGCCGGGATCAAAATTCATAGAATACATAAAATGCTAGATATATATACTTGTATCTGTCATCGTTTATAAAGTCTTGTTTTATGTGTGTAGGGTGAAGAAAATCCACTTCTGCAACACCAACAACACCTATCCCTTCACCAGTATTCTGAAAGAAATTACAGTTAAATCCATTAATTGGTATTTAAATCATTGTAAATATGTGTTATGCAGAACATGGATTCAGCTGCCATGAATCTGACAATCATGGACAGCAAGAGAAGGCAAGCAATTTTTAAATATCACATCCAGAGAAATGAGTTGATATTACTTTATATCCACAGTTTAATGATTGATTTCTATGTTATTTAAGTTAATATTAAACATACTGAACATGACACATGCATATTTCATTATGTAAGTTTGAGGGAATAGTCTTATTTCCAGTTGTGTAGGAGTTCACAACTGTTGTCTGCATCCATTACATTGTGTGACTGGTTGTTCACAACACCACTAAAATAACAAGTTTCACTGCTTTAAACATACCTGATTGAATAAATGCATCAAATTGGTAATGCATTACATATTAATGAAAACAATAATAATATTATTATCATATTATGTCGCAATCAGAAATGAATTAATCACCTTGATGTTTCATGTGTATAAGAAGACTGCACCTAGAAGAATGAAGATGGTCAGATCTGTTATCTTTTTGATAGGAGATGAAACGACAATTGAAAGTGAGCTTTATTTCTAATTGTGACAGAGAAGTATTATTATTAAGCCTAGCATACCTTTTTCTGTAGCCCTAATCTTGTGTAGGCCTTTATCAACCTATTTCTGTGATATAACAGCATACCATAATCTTGTTCGGATGAGTTAAACCCAAATGTGATTTCTACGGGTTTTTTCTGATAACAAAATTAAGGACTGGTATATACGTACATATTAAGAGAATTTTTCTATATATGTACATATTAAGAGAATTTTTCTATATAATTATGTACATATGAACAAAATTAATCAGCAAATCTGATACTCATCCTAGTACTGATATTTTAAAGACATCTAAAATACGTCGTTAACGCAAAAATAAGGTACAACTATAGTGCATCATTACCTCTTAGGTCAGTATGATAATTTTCTCAGAAACAATGTTTCTTAGAAAGAATGAACTAGGTGATGATTATTTAATCTTCTCAAGTTCCAAAAGGATACAAGGTGACGTGGTTGATATTTGTCTTTCTCTGTCTGACTTAAACTCTTAGTCATGTATTTGGTTTTAACTTTTTTCCCTCTAAGAAAAATTTTCATCTTTGGCTTCAGAAAAAGAATGCTGCTATATTCCTGCAATTATAACATATAGCTTGATGGTTACAGTTAAAATTGTATACACATTAACATCAAATGTATGTCATACATACTCATGGGTCACATACACTATAAGGTTTGTACAAGTTTAATTCATCGCTTACACAATACGGCATTATTTCTAGCATTAAAAAGTCAGTTTTTATTAACAATATATGAACTATGTAACCAAGTTAGATATTACAGTTAAATTTTGTTACTGCTGTATTACTAACCCTTAATGAACGTTTATACTCCGGCTGATAATTCTGTACAGGTCTGTAGTTTTCTGAGTTACTATCAAGTTCCTGGTGTTCTGGGTTGATAATATCATCAGGCTTACTATCAAAATCCAATTCAAACATACCATCTTTTCCCCTGTAATAAAACATCAGCATAAAATCAACAGAAAACAACCATACATGCCGCATTTTAAAAAAGTAAATGGCAGAAAGCGTAAATCACCTCCAGCCGTTCTTGGTATGGAAATACCTGCTAAATATAGTGATCTGAAGTTCATTTTACAAGCAAAAGTGTTTAAAAAATGGGAAAATATAATTGGTAAATAGTAATATATTTCTTGAAAACTCAGCAGCCCTTTTAAGGGTTAGCATATCATCCAGAAAGAGCTTATCAGTCAACCAAAACAGTAACAAATCCAAGTGTAATAGTGTATTATTTCACATTTAGATTTAAAAAAATGTGCGTCTCAGGGAACAGGCTGAAAAATATTAGGTAGGGATTTTTTTTTTTTACCTTTTTCAACCGTGGTACGAGGCCTTGGTTCTATGTGATATTAAATGATATGCATGTACCCTTTTCACCAGTAATATTTTTCTAATTAAAATTCCAAATATCTTTATTTTACAGGATCTGGGATGGCAGACACAAATATTTTCACAAAAAGAAACAATTAAAGTCCTTGAAAAGAAATAAAGTCTTCATTTCACAGGATCTGAGCTGGCAGAGACAAAGATCTTCCCAGAAAGAAAATGCTTTAATGTTTTTATAGTCTTATTTTACTTAATAACTCACGTTCAATAAAACTATTCAGTGTCCACTACTCTAATGTTTTAGTCTTCTATTACAAAACAAAAACTACATTCTGTAATAGTCATACAGTGCAAATGTTCATGGATTTAAAACTTTCCACATCCATGGCATAGCTCATACGGGGTCAGCTCGATAGTCCAAAGGTTTATTGGTCCGAAGGTTTATTGGTCTGAAGGTTCATTAGTCTGAAGGTTCATTAGTCCGAAGGTTCATTGGTCCGAAAGTTCATTGGTCCGAAAGTTCACCGATCGCACTACCTTGCAACTTTCACTTTCCCTCAAAATAAGATTCAATAAATCCTCCAACCTATCGCAAAAATCAGCAATAGACATGAACCGCATGGCATAATCCGCCAGATCGCGCTGTAAAAGCGGCGGCCTTTTTAAACCCGTGTTGAAAGCCCCGGATTGCAAACCACGATAAACATAGAGCAAATAACCGACAAGGAATTAATATTCTGGCATAAGACAAAGGCAAGGGTGGCATGAAAGCCAAGGGTTTCTTGGCAGAAACGTTGGTACGGGTGTGCGGCCCAGGATAAAAAACCCTGACCCTGTGGTAAATAAAGATTACCAAAAATATACCCTGTGGTAAATGAAAAAAAAAATGAAAAATATACCCTGTCGTAATGGTAAATAACTCTCCCGAAATAGATACCCTGTGTAAAATTCACTTGTAAATTATATATCGTGGGTAAATACGGAAAAATTTACGAAAATTTGAGTTTTCCAGGAAATATACCCTGTGGTAAATGAATATTTTTTGAAAATATACCCTATAATAAATATCCAACCAAAAAAGATACCGTGGTAAATAAGGCTTTGAAAAGCGTGAAAAACATACCGTGGTAAATCCAGGAGCTGAAAAATGGGGGCCTATTCGGCGGCACATATATATATAGTGACTTTTAATGACAGTACCCACCCGGGGATGAAAGGGAAATACCGCGTTTCTACAGCTCCTGTATTTTGCTTAAACTCAGAGCCGCAATTTCGTTTTGGCGTCATCTAAAATTGTCTGGATATAAAGTTAAAGTTAGTATTATTAGTACACATGTATATTTACATACTGTAGCGAAATTAAATTATATTTTTTTTATCGTATAGCGAATTCACTCTCGCACGTCTTGCATAGCAGACTTTCACCCACTCCTTGAATGTAAATAGTCGGCATTGTTGTATTGAATGGTATATAGGTTCACAACCACTATACATATGGGTTGTATTGAATGGTATATGGATTCCCAACAACTATACATAAACCAGTTCTTTTGTTCTGTTGTAATTATATGTAAATAAGTTCTAGTATAAATAGCCTGACTAGGGAGTTTTCAAACACTCCCAACCAAGACTTGCATCAAGAAAGTACTTTGTCTGCTGTAGAGCTAGATTTCTGATGTATATATATATATATATACTGCAGTTACAAGTTGTCATCCAGAAGGATGTATTCTACTAAGATTGTTTAATATTGCCAAATAGTGGAAGCATTTTCAGAGCCGTTTTTAAGTACATCATGATATGGTAGTTTATGGAATGAATATACCCTGTGATAAGATGAAGGAGAAACAAATACAAAGAACTTGTTAAATGGAAGTCACTAGAGGAGAGACTCTATATATGTCACATGTTATACATTAATTAGTTCAATTATAATATATATCCATTTAATAGCATTATTAAATCTGCGTCGTATACCTCCATCGAAATCCCCAATCCCTAGATATCAACTATGCTACAGGCATGCTATAAATAAACATGGGAATAAATGTTTGTTCGTTTTTTTTCCCAAAAACTCAGTGTTAGTGTTTTACCGATGTCGGTTCCTACTTTTGATGTACACACCCACAAGATGCTTTCATCCCGCTGACATGATGGCAGATCGCGAGCTAAACGACGAACCTAACAGTGTTAAACCTACAAAAAAATCTCTTTTCGTGATTTTGGGCAAAAACAGGTCGTAAGAGTGTTGTGCGCCGGCGGCACGAAAAAATTCTTTATCGCGAAATTTGTTGGAACATGCGTACCCACATTTATATTGCCGGTCCCTCCCCTGGGATAAAACAACAGAAAATCATTTTTTAATGTCATTAAATTACTCATTCCAAAAGAAAAAAACATGGTTATAAACAAAACGAGTTAGAAACCTGAATACTCATTTATGTTGCATGAAAAAGAACTTGGACGTACGTAACAGATGAAAATAAATAAAAAAGATTACAATCACTATGTGCTGTGAGAGCTCTTTCTGGTACGTTATCATTTAATATCAACTATTCTGTTTCTAAAAGAGAAGAACGTACGTGATATTCAGAATACCCGTACAGGACCTCAAAAGGAAACAGAAACATTATAACACGTATATGACTCATTATGCGTTAATTATTTCTATGAAAAAGAAGCAACAAATAATAGAAACAATAGAATTGTAGTAGCAGTAAACGAGGGAATCGTTAAATGTGCGCATGGGGAACCTTTTTAAAGTATTAATTCCGGGATATATCAAGATATTACAGGTTCGTTAGAGCCCCACGACATTCCCTATAATAGGTGTTTCGGACCAATGAACCTTTGGACCAATGAACCTTCGGACCAACGAACCTTCGGACTATCGACATGGACCCGCTCATACAGCAAGGAACATAGCCTTCTCCGGTGCATCCAGCACAGATAGGGAAAACAGTTTTAAAGTTTTTTTTCAGTGCCAAGTCAGTTTCTCCACCATCTCGACCACAGTATAGTAACAGACATCTGATCTTCCAAGGTCTAAGCTTTAGAAAGCAGCATGCTTAAATAATATAATTGGTCCTGGAACATGTATACCCTATCTTATAGAGAACACTGATCATTTATTTTGGTGGGCAATGTGTAAATGTAGGAAGGATAATGAGCGCATGTTATTTTATTATATTGATACCAAATTGCGACATCACCTCTCGTGTGGCGATCTTGTACAAATCATCTTTTTGAGAAACTGCTGCCCATGCCCATGGTCCCTCTGAATTTGACGCCAGTAATAACGCAACGTACAGGTTTGTTGCACAAGAAAATTCGCCTTCTAAATCTTGGCAAATGTAGTAGAGCCGACTAGAGCAAAGGAATCGATGACTTAAATTAATGCTCTCGTCTGGTTGTGTGAAATTGTTTTTGCAAGATCACCGTATTACTGAGATGACGGACGTTTCCCCGCTTGTCGGGTTCCTTGGGTAGCAATGCCCGTCATTTAGTACTTACCTTTGTCTAATTTTAAATGGCAAAATGCTTAGTGATAAAAGCAGACAGCAACGTGAGATTTATAATAATTGGCAAATGAGCTTTCAGTATTTCGTTTGCTCCGTATCATTTTGCACACGACACTCGCCAAACAGCGCTATGTGTGGTCAGATGAGACATTAACATTAATATCAAAACAAAGCGGTGTCTACCGTAAAATCGGTGGGAAGGGTATATTTTAAAACGTCCGAATGAAATTGCACGAACTTTTTTTTTATTTAATTCATGAACTGGTTGCTGATTTTTTTTGTCGCTAAAACTATTTCCTAAACTTTTTAAAGTAGTATTACATTGATGACTGTCCATCTTATTATTTTTAAAATTGCTAAAACGAAAAAGACTGAAATAGACGCACACCTCAGTGTATCTCCAGATGTAAAATAATATACATAATTAAACCTATCAGGTTGTTTACCTTTTCAGATTATATATGATAATTTTAGTTCCTGAAGGGCCACTTATGGCTTCAAATTCTTTCAGCAATTCTTCCTCAGTATGATACAGTGAATATTCACATTTGATGATTCCATGTAAGCTTTCTTTGGTGTCCTCAACTATTACAGGACACTGTGAGCTTGTTAAGGAATAAGCGCAGATTTTAGAATACCTTCTGAATTTGGCATTAGATTGCCAATTACAGCCATGCATAGCCGAATATAGTTCTAGCTTTCTTTCTCTTTTCCTTTTCGTCAGGCCCCTTGGTAGCCATGGGGACATCTCTACTTGAAAGTGGATATAATTTCACATACAGTGAGAGAATTCACAATTTGAAATGTCACTTTTTATTTAAAATTGAGGGGATTACCAAGCTTAGAAAGTCACCCATTTTTCTATGTATTTCTCACTAGATTCTAATTCCACCAGCACGAAAAATCGAGAGAGGTATATATGAGACATATGATTATCTTTATTTGTGACTAAACAGAATTTCCGCGAAGAGGAAGACAATACGTTACTAGTGTGCTGGATGGGAAAATCAGTTGTATCCTTATGCAAAACAGACTCGTCCAACAGAACATATAGTATTTAGGCTAAAACTTGTTACAATATTACACTGAGTAGTGAGATAACAAAGCTAAATTATGGTAATTATTAAAAGCAATTGGTTAAAACTAGTAACTTTAAGCTAATAATGGAACATTACTGCTTTCTTTTACGTGATGTATGTTTCCCTTTAAACAATGCAAGAAGTGGAAAAAGGATATCAGATGTAGCATTCCATGATACAATAGGCACCAGAACTTCATCAGCACCAATACTTTCAAGAAATGACTGAGAAAGTAAGCCAACACTTAGGGTGGA
>JAOXYB010045726.1:0-12369 GCA_028565635.1 Phoronis ovalis | reverse complement strand
CCAGTACTTTTTTTACAAGCAATTCTACTTATATTCCTTTTAAAAGACAATGAAAACAATTATTTAACATTTTTTTGTTAATGAATGTAATGAGCAATGACATAAATTTGATAACTATATATTTCTTTAATTTATTATTTTGATCAATTGAACTGTACTTCTAAAACATATATGCTAATTCGTATTCATAATATGCAATTCCTTTGCCCAAATAGTCAATTTAAGCAGTGTGACAGGATGATTCTCAAAATCGTCCTGGCCCTTGTTATGTATTTTTAGTAGTATTTAGATTCAAGTCGAGATGAGTTGAGGAAGACATTATTATTTCAAAGCTTGGCCTGACTGTCCTTAAATAATAATGCAAAACATGTGAGGGAACTTCAAAAACTAGTAGTTCACTTTAACAGTAAGCCAGTGCTGGAATTGTCTAGATTACTAAATTTAAACATTACAGGAAAAATTAAACCAAATTAAAAGCATAACCTGGTTTAATGTTAATTTTTAGGGGAACACTTGGACGACTTAGACACATCTGGAACAAGTAAAGAACCAAGTCCATCAAAGGAATCCAGTGTCTCTGGTATACCTAGACCTAACAATAAGAAAAAAAAGAAAAGAAAAAGCAAGAAATAAATCTGTTCTTACTGTTAAAATATAATTGTACAGCAATGTAGATATTTAGTTCATGGTTTATTTAATGTTTGCATGCTATTAAATTTAGCTATTATGTATAACATCAATGTATATGTACATGTATAAGTTTGATGCTGGCTTTCTCCCATGACTCAAAATACTGATGCTGGCAGTTCTGTTGAGATACTCCATATTGTATACAATTTTGTTATGTAGGCATGAGCAATGAGCAAAAGAATAGAACTGGTATTTGTTATGGAATGTGCCAACCAGCTAAAGTCTCGAAAAAATACAGTATCTAAATTTTTTTGATTGAAAATACTAGCTTATAATTATTTTATTTGTTCCGTTGAAGTGTCATACAGGACTTGTTTTACATGTTTGCACACTGTAACTTGGTGTGAAGTTTTATTAGGTGCTTTACCAGATTATTTTTGAAGTAATTAATACAACTCGCTTTAAGTCAAATTTATAGTGTCTTTTTACTATTAAAATAGTAATCTGCTCTTGGTAATAGTAACCTTTGCATTAAGAGCAGTTGAATTTTAACAAGCTGAACTACTTTTTAGTGCCCATAGGCACCATCTGATATCGAGTCCTATAAAATGGGGTAGTAACTTTTAACTAGACTAAAAAAAAAAATCAGTTTTCTATTTTTAGTCGTATGAAATTGAATATTTTTAGGGTTCTAAACTTTCATAATATACGTAAAGTTACTTTGCAGTTTTTTTTGTTATGGCACATAATTTTAACATAATTTATTTTTAATGAAAGACTGATATGGACAGCTTTTGTTTATATTTTGATACCTAATCTAATAACAACTTGCAATTGATGTTAAACATCTAGTATCAGGCCCAATCAAGACAAATTGATGTGAAATGTCTGGTATCATAACAACTGCTTCTTAAGGCCAATTTAAAGGAAGAAATGTACATTCAAATTGTAGAATCCAGAATCCTTGATTTGCATCATAACTTACAGCATATAAAATTGAGAAATAAATCATTTTTAAGGATTACTTTTTGTAAACAATAAACATATCTTATATCTTGTGGGCATGTCTGTGACTACAACAAATTTACAAAATTTTACAATTGTTATATTATAGAAAGCTTTTGGAATGTTCCCGAATAATTTCAAATAACCAAACATTGACCTTTACAGAGTTTTTGACCTTGAGGCACTGATATCATCTTTTACACTTTGACCTTGTTTCATTGCATATATTTCGTGATGTGTAAGACAGTGAAAATACAACGCACATATTGTGTTTTGTGGTTAATATTAGTAATGAAATGCTTATTTTTTAATTAGAATAGCATATTTATATGTGGATGTAGGATTTTTTATGAATACTACGCATGTGCTACAAAGCATCATATATATATATTTATACAACCTTGGAACTAGTGATGCATGTGGCAAGCCAAATTCTCTGTTTACAATAATGGTATGCAATGCAACAGACTTGGAGGTAGTGTAAATTCAGAATTTTTGCATCATCTCTGCACTGCAGATTTCTTGTTGTACACAGAGAAAGCACAGTCAAACTTTTGGAACATTGTCTTCTTTATGTAGACATTGCTTTCCCTGCTCTCAACTTTAATTACATAATGGAATGGCAGAGATGCACTGGATAGATTTAATGTACTATTATTATCTTCTGTTGGTGTAAATATACTTTAAAGTTGTCTTGTTTTGATAATGTTTGGTTGTCTGTATGTAGGTTTTATTCGATATTTCTTATTGTAATATGGCAATAAACATAGCAAGTGTATTTTTAAATAAATCCTCATGAAATTGCGTAAGTTATAATCAATTTATCACTCATGAAAAATTACTCCTGTACATGATTAGCAAAAAAATTATGAACAAGCATCTTATACAAACTGTATCTAATAGTTGGTAACTCAGTCATGCAGCATGGTCATTTAACTAATCGGACTACAATCTATATCAAGTTGTGCATAATTACATATCTAGTCGTATATTTATTGAAATTTACTGGAATGAATTCTGGTTCCTGCATACAGAATATAAAGTACTTAAAATAATTCCCTTTAAGAAAAGAGTATTGTACTTTATTTAAATGCAATTTGCACTGTAAAGCACTAGCAGTGATTCTGCATTAAACTAGAATACAATAGTCGTATAAACATTATATGGATGATGATGCTATGTTTCAATTCAAAAAAGCACTGATTTTGTCTTCTGTCCTGTCATTTGTTCTTGCCCTTACCCCGGCCTTTACCTTTACCTTTGCCTTTACTTGAAGATGAAGAATCTGTTTTCTTTCCTTTGTCATTTGGTTTAACAGCCTAAAAAATAATTTCTTAAACCATTATTTTTTCAAACAAAAAAATCTGATTAGAACTGTTACGGCCATCCTATTTTAGTTGTAAACATTTATTCAACCACAAATGCAGGAAGAATTTAAGATTTCTGAAGCAAAACCTTCCTGGTGTGACCATAGGCAATAGGTCTAGCATATAAAGAATTAGTTTTATTTATTACTTTCTTCTTATTAAGTCTCCTCCTCGCATGTAAATAGCCCTTTCCACGATTCTGTATTGGGGTAACGTCACGAAACAAAGACATTTCCTGCATCTTAAGACATTTGGAAAAACCAACGCAACGTACTGTTTCCCGATTTATACTCTCTAGTGATAAAATAGAATTGGGTAAACACCTCCAAAACTTTGGATTCATTTGCCTGTTTCCACTAGTGCAATTTTTCACCTGAAACTAGGGATTTCTATAATGTGTATGAATCTATTGGTGTAGCTGCAAAACTTTCCGGAGTATAAATAGTATTCTGTCCAAGAGAATTTTCACTGATAAAATAGTTTTCCATTATAAGAACTCTAAAAAATCTACATAACTGCAAACAACTATGTCATCATTTGTTTATATCTAAGTGCAAGGGTTGGTAGAGGCTTAAAATATAACAATTATTTACTTTCTTACTGTATGCTAGTCCATGATGCAATAAATTACCAGCATGATTCTAAAATCCTACATTGCTCTCAAAATGTTGAAGTAGTCGCCCAGTTTCCAAAATAAATCCCCAATCGGCACTTCTAAAGCAAGTTACTGAGCTATGATACCAACTTCCTTTATAAAGGAATGCTTTAAAAAGGACTTTTTCTGATATGTGGACTAAACTACCGTTCGTACAACATAAAGTACTATATTTAATGAAAAGGAATCTTTCTGGTGTAAAATAACTTTAAAATGTAAATGAAACTTGTTCAGTTAATAAATTGAAGAGATTTTTCAAATTGGAAACGGTCTTATTACTAATTAAAACACACCTTAATCATTGCATCGTTAGTAAGATTATCACCATTTTCTTCATCACTTTCTGCTGTTTTTTGACTGCCCTCTTCATCAGGGTTCACAGTCAGGTCATCTTCGGCACCTGCGCCTTTACGACCTTTCTTCACATTACCAAGACTGTATGGTGTCATGTGCGACTCTTTGTTATAAGTTCGGGTCAATGCTGCCTTAACCTGGTTAATAAAGAAGATATAAATAGTACTAAATAGGTATTGACACAAATTACCTCTTATTTGCACAAAGCTTGACCAAAATAAACCTTTGGATTAACTTGTGGAATCTACAAGTAACAAGAAACTGAAAAAGCAAATTATCCTTAAACCACCGAAATTACAAATCATACTGAGAAATACTATACAATTTAGTAGTCTAAAGCTAATTTTTTGGTAAATCAAAAAGAAGCATTTTATAATCTTTGTTACATTTAATTAACAGCTATTGGGATGCTGTGTTTTAAGATACATAGTTCCCTACAATACCTTTGAATTTATCTGTTTCATAGGTTCCGGACGACCTGGCCATTGGGTAATCTCTAAAATATTATCTAGATCATCTTTAAGTAAATCGTAATTGTTTAATAGCTGAATTACTTCAGGAACACCATCATTCTCCTTTCTAATAAGAGGTTCAGTTAACACATGTCTTAGATGAGGCAAATATTCCATGTTTAAGCCCTCTTTGTTTGAAACCGCTCTACAATATAAGAATAATACTTTGAAGTCCATATAAGCATAAAGACTTGAAGAGTTGCATTGGTCTCAGGTTTGAACGTACTATCTAATGAGTATAAGATTAACTTCTTTCCATAAAAGTACACATACATAATTATACACCTAGACTAACAGAGCACCAGTTTATACTATTGCTTGAATTAATTTTTTTTAAGGTAAACTGAGCACTACACTCCCTTTTTGAAGAAGGATCATAAACTAAAACTTTTCACAATGTTCCTTTTTAACAAGATATTTGCATTGTCAGATACCCATCTCATCCCTAGAATCAGATCATGCTCTAGGTTGTATTTGGTTTCTAGCTCTGATGTGTAGGTGCAATTTTACGTAGTTGAAGATTTATATCATCATTTGACACACTTTTCAAGGTCATTCTAAAATGCCACCTAGCTTAATACACCCGACCACCTTATTGAATCCACTTTCAAATCGTCTAGTCAGTGCTGTGTCTTTCTGTATGCGGCGCAATGTGATATACCCTCTCGGGAACAAACATTGCCACCAGTTGACCATATTGGAAGGGGATCCAGGCCAAAATTACAGCTGACCTGCACTGTGACCAGCACTTGCCCTGTATTGAATATGAAGCTGATCGGATAAAAACTGAAGCAGTTATTGTGAGAAAATGTTGAAAATTCGGATTGGCATTTGACTCATTTCTCAATTTCCATATTGGTCAAGGTCAAAATTACAACCGACCTGCACTTTGACCTGTATTTACTCTATGCCGAATATGAAGCTGATCGAGTAACGAAACAAAGAAAGTGTTAACCAAAACAAATAATGTCGAAGATTCATATCAACATTTGTCTCACTTCTCAAGGTTATCTTTTTATGTCACCAAGCTTACTATGGACATCAAGCTGTGGCCTTCCTGAATGCACCTTCGAATTGTCCAGTCAACGCTTTGTCAGTCCCGAAATGGGAGCAAAGTGACGTGCCCTCTCGGGAACAAACATGGCTACCAATTGACCATATTGGAATTAATCTTGGTCAAAATTATATCTTGTATTTTGATCTGTTCTCACTTTGTGCTGAATATGAAGCTAATCAGAGCAAAACTGAAGCTGTTATTGCGACGTACAATCTCAAACATGGGCACCAGTTGGCCACCTTGGAAGTGATCCATGTCAAAATTATATCTGACTTGTACTTTGACCTATATTGACCCAGTATCCAATATGAAGCTGATCAGATAAGATCTGAAATAGTTATTGCGAGAAAAAGAAAGTGTTATGCACTGAAATGGATCCAGTCGGTCATATTAAAGTAATCCTGGTCAACATTATAACTGACCTGTACTCACTCTGTATTGAATATGAAGATGATCACATAAAAGCTGAAGTTGTTATGAGACAAAGAAGTGTTATGAACAACAACAACAACAAAGCATAGCTTACAACTATATGCCCAGTCACTGGGCATATAGTAACAATTCACAGATGAGCTATGTCACCAGGGACTCACTTTAGACGCATATGTGTTCTTAACTCTTGCAACATGCGGTCCACTTTATTCCTGGACGAATTTTTACCTAACCATGCCGGAAAGTTGATCATACCACTTAGTCCTCCTCTCATTGTATCTCCAGGAATGACACTCGCAAATAAAGCCTTAAAAGAATTTACTTGATTAATTAACGATTGAAAAACCACATTCTACCTGCCAAAACAGGAGATCATGGTTCAGAATTAAAACACTGGCATTCATACGACTATAGTTTTACACAGTTTGTCTTGTAATCAGTTTTTTAACAAATAGCTTTTATGATATTCACATATTGCATGTGAATCAAACATCTTTTCCATTTTTTAATAAAAGCTCTAAGTATTCATTACCTCTGTTGGGAGTAATGACCAATTTTGCGAATTTCGTAATAACCTGTCTACAAGGTCTCCCTGGGCAATACTATCAGCAGCTTGGCTAAGAAGTTTGAGATGTTTCTTCGTATCACCTCTGGAACAAAATTAAGTTGGACATGTAACAGCTATTGTTATGCTGCATATTTCACGAGCCAGGATAGTTAGCAACTGCTACTTTCTTAGGTACATTGTAAACTATGGTACACAGGCATTGTTACAGCATAGAAAGTGCAATAAGAATCTCTTGTATATTTATTTTACCGACGTTTTACAGAACAATTACTTATGTTTTCATACATTTCACTAAAAACATGTCATGCATTTTGTTAATTAATAGATTACAACATTACTGAATCTGGTAGGCATGACAACTTACTGGATATATTATTGGAACTTAAATATCATAGTAATCTTTACTTTAGTTGTGAAAATAAGTAAAAACCAGAAGTAACTTGGACATTCTGGAAAACAGTAAAGATGTCTAAAACCTCACTTGGCAGCATAAGGAGTAACGTTGATATAGTTGTCTTGTACAAATAATGGTGCAAGTGTGTAGTCATGAAAGAAGAGGTCTGATTTGTCAATCAGAGTCATGCGAGCAGTTTCTTCACCACCAACAAAAACTTTACGGCAAACATCAAATGGCCCCTGCAAATGTAGAAATACAAAAGACTTTTATGAAATGAAAAGCACAATTAACTTAAGTCAAATGAGCTGATTTTTCTTTTTTGAAGAAACGTCTTTATGCTGATCATTTTAGCCATCCGTGAAATTAATTTAGCTATCTAGATGAGGATTAAATCAAAATTTATCATCAGTTTTTCAATAAACTATTCGCATGCACTTGGTGGAGCCACCGTCATGACCCCAAGCAATCTTAGCAAGTTGGTTTTGTGACTGAATCATGGGAGTGTGCGGAGAACTCATTCACGTTCATGCACATGCTGGGAACATCTGAGTTTATGCGAAGATCACAACGGTGGCTCCACCAAACGTATGCAAATAGTCTATTATTATGTGCTGTAATACAAAGCAATGCAGTGTCAATTTTTTTTTTTGGAAAGAAAAACATTACGCTTCATAAATGCAGTAAAATACATGTACAAAAGTGATATTATTGTGCATTCTTGAGTTGCATATACAGCACATGTACAGAGTATGTACGTGGTTTTTAAACTCAGGAGGCCTAGTGATTTCACACAATATCTGTTTCTAGCAGTAAATATAGTAATTGCTAATCCATTCATGAAAACAAAAAAGTATGCTGATACCTTGCCTCAATCCAGTACTTGGAATTCTAAAAACTGTTTGTGTCTTGTTAATGTACAATAATTAAAATCAATAACTAGCAAAAGCTCCTCACCAATTTGATATCTTTTTTGGCTTTCTTTGAATCTTCCTTGGCCTGATCGTATGTTATAGCTTTGTCACCAGCTGACCACATTTCCATATTATGAATTATCTTTAAAATAATAAAAAAATAAAAAATTATACATAGATATAGCAATATTTTAAATGTGTTTGCTACATAACTTTCTTCAGATTCAATTATAAAACTATGAAATCGTTATAAAAATGAAACAATAAAAGCTCAAAATAAGCTTGATCCATACCTGTCTAATATCTTGATTAGCTCCCAAAATGATTTCATTCAATACAGGTGGTGTAATTTTTATACCTGCTTTGAAGGCCAGTGACATCATAGCACCCTGTAAATGATACCAAAGAAACATGAATTTTGCAAAATTAAATTATTTCAAAAATTATCCAAAAACAGCAAATTTGCCAATTTCCAAAAAGCCATGTTTTGAAGGCCAGTGACATCATAGCACTCTGTAAATGATACCAAAGGAACACGAATTTGTCAAAATGAAATTATTTCAAAAATTATACAACAAGCAAAATTTGCCAATTTCCAAAAAAGCCATGTTGGTAAGGATGATATTGTGTCCTGTTATATCTACACAATCAAACCCAGCATATTTTTATGCTTTTTGCTCTTTATGAATTGAGAAAGTGTTAATAATATCACTTCAAATATTACAGTAAGCAATTTTCCTTTCTTCAAAGCTATAAAATAACATATTTTCTTATTGATATTGCTTTGATATAATAGTGTGGTCCCTCTGCATTCCATTGACTAATATCCTTTTAAACAGTTCATAAAGAAACTGTACCTTTATTTGTTCAACTCTCGGCCTTTGAAACCGCAAGTCAAAACAGTAGTTGGACAGTGTTCGCATTTTTGGACTATTTCTATCATTGCACATACAGATGACTGGAATTTTTGTTGACTTAATCAAAGTCACCACTTCCTAAGAAATCAAATAATTTGAAACTTTTATTAAAACACTAAATAGTCAACATATAATGTTAGATCATTTTTATTCCTTTTTTTTGTCATACTTCAGTTTAACCCACTGTAATGCAGCATGATGCAGGATCAAGGCCTGTATACTTTTGATAAAGTTATCGTACTCACAAGAGGGATTTGAAAGATCAGTACTGACATATAAAGCACAAGCAATTTTTAGTCCAGACAGTTTAGTATGTATAGGCAAGAAATATTAAGGAAAATGCACTAACAGCTAATCCACCTCTGTCTTCATTACCCGCCATACCATCAATTTCATCCATGATCAAACAATGTTTGTGGCCACTAGTCGACGCTGCACCATTTACTGAAACGTAATCATGTGTTGTAACTAATGCTTTAAAATATCTGCACGGAAATAGAACTGGCATTTAAAACAGTAGTTTCGTTTTAAATTAAGAGATGTGAACTAAATTAAAGATTCAGTTATGCCTTACATGGTAACATGTGTTTGGCATGCATTTCATCTTTCTCCCTGGTAGTTTGGCATCCAGGTGAGACTAATCCAACTTTCCTCAAGGAAAAGCAAGAAGTATTTCAACCTTAAAACAAATGTATATATTGTGAAGTCAAGAACTGATTGCCCTGAATAGGAATTAAACATTCACAAGTGTGGGATATTAAATTTGACCAACTGAAAACTGTTAAATTTCAAAGAATACCTTTAAAGTAATCCACAAGTGTATGATTTTTTAACGATTCAGCTACTTCCTGCTGTAAGCTTTTCTTTGACCTTGTGTCAGAGGCATTAAGTTCAACAAATGAAAAACCAGCTTCCTACAGAAGACATTAAGTAGGTACTTACAGAATATACATCAACTTCATTAAAAAATTAGTATGTACGAAAAAAGAGGTTACAATTGCTTCAGAGGAGAGAACAAAACATGTTATGGCAGTTATCGTTGTTTAAGCTGAAGCTTTTTTTCAAACAATAACCAGAATTTTCTGAAACAGTAATTTTTGAAAATTGGAAATGATAAATTGTTGTATATAACATTTTAGTCAAACATAGGTAGCTTTAACACTCACCTTACACACTAGGGTAGCTGTGGTAGTTTTACCAACACCTGGTGATCCTGACAACAAGGTAGCTTTAAATGATACTCCCCATTCATCCTTGAAACCCCATGCTACAAAATTATTTAACTTGAAGAAGAAGAATATTAGAGGGATAAATTCCTAAATAAAAAATAAAATCATTAAATACACAAAATAAAAAAATACAGTAAGAAAAACCAAACAATACAGAAAATGCAAAAAAAGAAAAAAAGGCCCCAACGAGATTCGAACTCGTGATCTCCTGTTCCCTACATCTAGTTACACTAATTACTAGACAGGCACTTTAACCAACTAAGCCATGGAGCCAGGTGACTGAACAACTTAATTTGAAAGTATATGAAATTAGTCATTAGATCAGATTAGCTCTCCAGGTTGTTAGGCAACAGGTGTGTATTACCAATATTACTGGGTATAATAAAATGTTGCTAAAATGTGCGTACCCGGTATCACCGGGTACTCAATAAATCCGTAACTAAAATTAGCGCCCGTACTGCAAGTGCCATCTATCGTTTTTTCTATAAACTAGAGCATATTTCCACGTGTTTCAAAGCGGCAAACGGTAAAATGGCAGGGTGCAAGGTCCCACGCAGACAATTCACTCTCGAAAAAAAAGGCCTAGCACAGGGGGTGGATTTACCTCTAGCAGTGAAATGGTTAATATAGCTACTAAAATTTTGTACAATGAACATATGTTGTGTTAGCTGTTAAACAAATTATAAATATTGTACACCAAGAACATATATAAACAGAAGTCTTTTACAAGGTAATATTTTTTTATTAGGTAGTTTTGTAAATCTGACAAATGCTAAAATTGAACTTAATATTTGGACAAGTATAAAACTGTTATAATTTGTTGTATGAAAATCCAAAAATTATATTTAACTTATGCCATTTACTGAAATATATTTCCAATAAATGAAACGTTTATCAATAATAAACTTAAAATAACCACCTACATTTTTGAAGAAAAAATAAAAACAAGTATTTGTTGAAAAGAACTCTTGGTGATAATCAGCTGCTGCACTGAGTTGTCACCGAGTTAACCAAGGAATTTGCCAGCATTGAAATTAAACAGATTTTAATCAGCGCTCTCCAGATCTGACTAACCTCCCTTAGGTTTCTTGTCCCCAGAATTATTTTCATGCCAATTTGTTAACCATCTCAGTAGTTTTCTAGCGTTACTTTTGTCTCCCTGTTGACCAATAATCTGCTTCATATTCTGAGGTTTAAATTTATCAACCCATAACAATACTTCAGCATCACTCCCATCAGCCTTCTTGGAGTCCTCTAATTTTGACTGCGATTGTGAAACCACTGATTTCATGTTTTGTTTGGTTGTTGGACTTTCAGATTTAAAATATTCTGAAGTTGTTGTAGTGTCTAAGTTACTTTCTTTCTTAGAAGATTTCTCCTGAAATACACAACAAAAATTAGACTTATATTAATTTTTTTGTATTGCATTCAAATCTCAGACAAAAAATTTGATCAATCTGTAATTACATGTACATTGTACTTCTATATGCAAATTTACATCTTAGCTTTTTTCAGATTTTGTCCCAAATAAATAACAACAACCACGATGTGAGCTAACTGTATTGTATAGTAAGCATATTTTCGTCTTTTTTTTTTTTGTTGAAAGTCTGAAAATGATCTTTTGCTCTCCACTTGTAATGAAAGAGTAAATAATACACAATATTTTATTTATCTATTACACAATATTTTATGATGTTGATCACAAACAGTAAACAGTAAATTTACCTTTACTTCAGCCTGGATTTCATATTTCGACTTCTTTCCAGGTTTTGTACGTATAATTTCAAACAATTCATCCTCATCTATCTGTTTAGTGCCTAGCTGCTGCGCCTTATTAATCTTGCTTTCACCTGCTTCTCTCCCGATTACAAGGTAACTTGTCCTTTTACTAATGCTGCCTGTAACTTTTCCACCATAGCGTTCAATAAGGCTTTTTGCTTGGTCACGTTCAATAGATTCCAGGACACCAGTGACGACAAAAGTTAAACCTTCTAAACAGTTTTCTGCACCCTGAACATAATGACATGTGGATTGAAGATAGAAAATTTAGTCAAAAACTAAATGATTCTGTAATATTTTCCCTACTAATTCAACATTATCTGTGCATACAACAGTTAAGAAAACAAATTAAGCAGGTCCAGTGATGATTTCAAGGTTTTCACCATTTCACTGGGAAACAAGTATGGATCACCTTATTTTAATTTAGTCCCCACTTTAAAGACCTTCATCAGGAAACATAGCAAAACATCTAGTGATAGTGGTCGACTTACTCAAGTGGAAATTGCTTTCCAGGTACCTGTTGATTTCTATTCAAATTGCCTCTATTGTTAGAGCT
>JAOXYB010045725.1:0-27019 GCA_028565635.1 Phoronis ovalis | reverse complement strand
CAACAATGGCCTACCCCAGGGATGTCATACATCAAGTATCAAGCTCCTAGCTGTAACCGTCTCCGAGATATAGCTTGCTGAAAATTGGAAGAAAAAGAAAAAGAAGAAGGAAATCGTACAAAACCAATAGGCTTGCTCCCTTATAGGAGCAACCCTAATTATACAGACAGGCCCCAAATCAGTAAACCAGTTCTAAGAAAGTATTTGACAATTTATCTTCAGGAAGCTGATTGCTGTAATAGATATAAAGATCAGCATTAACATTCTATGCATGCAAAATTTAATCTTTGTTGTAAACTGACAAGCAGATTTCTTGTAAGAATACTGTGAAAATTACATACATATAAATAACAACTGTTGTCAAAGTAGTAATATGTACTCAGCAGGCCAGTTGAGAAAATTGTGACCTGGGCATATGATAACAAACTAAAAGATGTCCCATATTAAAATAAATCACCACACCTGTGTTATGATGTAAAAAAACACCTATAAATACAAGGACACAAACATATTTTCGAAGTAGAAGAACAGAGCAACTATAATCGACATGAGGCTGGTAAGAGATCTATTAAGCTGCTACAGGGCACCAGGCAGACATAAAAAGTAAGTTACAAAGAAGAAATTACATATCCTCAGGCACAGGACTTTGACATAGCTATATAATTAATAAAATAGTAGCCCACGAAATTAGTAGCCCTAGGTTACAATTACAATTGGGAGTGAAAAGATAAAATCCTCTTTGCAATACACATTTCGTCATAACATCTATCATAAAGTCATAGTTGGATGGATATTCAATATTGCTACTACAGTATGTGAATTGGTGGAATTTTTTTTAGTAATGTGCAATATTGTGCAACAATACAGGGTCATTTACTTGTCACAACATTTTCTAATAATGTAAAACTGGGTGATAAATGATGAGTAAATAGTTTTGTTACAAAATGCTTGGGAACCACTCAGTAAAAACATTATCCATTCTTACATAAGATCTTAATCACTACTGCATGATTACAAAAAAACAAAGTTTAACTTTCTACTATTAAAAACAAAGAAAGTTATCAAGTTTTAAAATGTTTGAATTTCATAAATACTATGCTCATAACCTATTGTAACGTTAATAAGAAAAAAGAGTTTTATGTTCTTATACATGTTCTCATAGGATACGAATAATAATAAAGATTGAAAAAAGTTATAATTGGCTAAATCCAATATGGACATAATCTATTATCACATTAAGTGAAATAAAATAAAATATTCTTATTGGATAATATTCTAATACTAGTCATTTTAATGCCTATAATGTTTATCTGTAATGTAGATTTTGTTTAGTTTTTGTAATTTAATTTTGTAGTGACCAAACAGATGTAAGATTTTCTGTTCATCAAAAATGTTATTATTATAATCTTTAACAAAAAAATTATCAAAGTTTTATAGCTATTAAATGTCGAAAGTATTAAAACTTTAAATCCTGTTTGACCATTCATAAGCAATGAAACTCTAAATAATGGTTTTGTTAACTTTTTAGTTGGGAGTATTAAGATAATGTTGGTATATTTTTAATTCGAACAATTTTAAAGTGGATGAGCTGAAAATGGCTAATTTTCCAATTCGGCTGGGTTTTGTCTCTAATTCCTTCACTGAGACAGTGATTGAGAAGTTATTGTTGTGTGCTGCAGCAGAGCACTCCTTTGAGGGGAATCACTCCACAGATGGTTAATCAAGGTTCCCTAAATAATCTTTACTAAATAATCACAAACAACAAAACAGACAATTAAATGTTTTGTGAAAATATTGTGTAAGTGTGCTGTTAACAATAACTTAATGACTCAGCATACTTAGTTAAGTCACAGCATGCCACTACCAAAAGGTAGAAGTTAAGGCTAGGAAACAAACAAACAGAGAGGGGTGACAGGTATCATAGCAAAACAGGCAGAGATAAAAAATGTTTAATAAAAATGCCAACAAAATGTTAACATAAATTATCGTATCTTGATTCTGCTTTATCATTAATATTTGATCTTATGAGAAATAGATAAACATGGAAATCAACAAAATTACTAACACCCCTATTCAAATAGACTTTACCACAAAGTAACAATGCTTAATTTTCCCAAAAACATCTGCCTCAGTTTACAACCAATAACCTGTTATTCTCAGGTTATGGTGGTAAATTTAAAATGTGAAGGTGGATTAAACATTGCAGTTAACATATCTGGGAGAAGTGTAAATTTAAGATATAATTCAGGAAGCATTTGCAGGCTATGGATGTATATTACAATATGGAAGTGGATTAAATGTTCTGTTTATGCATCTGGAACACATATTGCTATACAACATTGTTTGTGTGTGTCAGACAAGGAAACATATTTCTGTAATTTAAAATTAGACTTGACCATCAAATTATGAAATAAACCATGGCTTGTAGAAGACCCTATCATTCGAGACTCAAGATTGATAAGAAAGTTTTTAGGTAGGTCTTTATATTATTTCAGACATGGACAATAGGTGTCTTTATACTAAAAGAAACACCTGTTCTAGATTGATGACAATATATGTCAAAGTTCTATAATTTCTAGAGAGATTCAGTTATTTTTATAATTTGAAATGAAGCTTTAAGTAATAATAATTTAATTAAAATAATGCAGCAAAGGAAACAGAAAAAAACTTTAGGTAGAGCACTCGCACAAAAGGGAATACAAACTTTAAATAAGTTTATATTTTAAATTTCTAGTAATGGTCGTTTGATGTTAAATTATTTTAGAATAACACAAATTTAGTAAAACTTGTCACAACATTTTCGTCAGTCTACCTTTAACTCAAGAAACTCTGAGAAGAAGGAAAGCTTTCTTCATTAAGCTTGATTAATTCTGATTAAATTTAAATTTGAAAGAAATATTTCTTTTTAAAATAGGAATTTAATTAGAATCCTCAAGTATAATAGTCTGTATTTAAGTAGAATGATACATGTATATAACAGTTACTGGTATGTGATAGCTTATGATAATTTCATGAAAGCCAACATTTAGTTTATATCCTTATTATTTCCATATTTAGGACATAATTCACAAAAATAAAGTTAACAACACTTACAGACCTGGGGGCACTTACATATATGAATACGGGGGTACCACCCAAATAGGGGGGTACCACCCAAATAGGACACTTTTCACCGATAAATCCCTAAAACTGGGTTAACTTTTCAAAAAAATATCCCTAAAAATGGTTCTACTTTTCAATAGAATCACTAAAAATGGGTTGCTTTTTCACCATTTTACTTAAAGTTAGCTATTCAGGGGAATTTTTACCGAGAGAAAACCTTAAAAAATGGGTCCTTTGTGTGATAGAAAACCCTAAAAATGGGTCCATTTTTGAGACCAAAATTCCTAAAAATGGGTGCATATTTTGAGTTTGGGCTGCACGTCCCCGTATAAAATATGGTCAGTACCCCCCAGGCTTACAGACAATTAAAGCGATGAGGAGAGAAGGATACCTTGAAAGTGCTAGAAAACCTAATAAAGGTAGTGGTCAGTACAAACAGAACCAAAAAGCACTTGCACTAGATAACAGTAAACTATTAACCTAGCTAATGGTATCTAATCGGCAATTGCCAGCACAAACATATTTCATACCCAGATTTCATTCCATATACAAAAAAAGGTATATTTTTTAAGGAATGATTAATATGTGACCTAGAAATTAAATAAACAAAGCACCATTGGAAATATACAATACTGTACATTTATGAATAAAAAATACTGCACTGGTAGTATCAAAGATTTAACATTCCTACAACTGCTATATCCTTGAAGAAGTATTATCCCTCCCAGAAGTATTGACAGTGGTATCTTGTACTATCTGTGTAAAATACATTTAGATACATATTTCATTGATGTCACACAGATTAAACATGTTGTCAAAACTATCATATTCTTTCAGTAAAATGAAGGTAGTAGGAAATATTAGCATATTTCTTATCGACTATGATGAGATTAATATCTGAAGTATGTTTGCCTTATAGAATGTGCCTCTGCTTAAAGAATGCATGATTGTGCACTTACTGCCTAGTAGATAGTTTATAATAATTGTATGCAAAATGAGTTATTAATTCTATATTTACATTTGAAAATATTAAATAACACTTATGGACAATTTAATTGAAAACAAATGGGAGAAAGATGTGTTTAAGTACAATGTGATACGCCTGACCAATGGTCACTATTTTCAAAAACAATTACTTTATTGTTTTTAAAATCCTGTTATACTTACTGTGAAAGACAATAAAATCATTAACCCAACAGCAGTTAAATTATCAGAAAAGGTAATATAATGGTTGTCACACTTAGATATTAATTAAATACATAATTCAGGTAATACAGGTATAACAAAATTGTCTAAAATAGTTGATTTATTATGTTTTTATTTCCCACAACACTTGCACCAGAAAATTATTTGACCATTAAACTTTCAAAAACAAATTACTAATAATTTACAACTTTTGGCACATCTTTGACATTAAAAAAATAGAGAAGTCATGGCGCATAGGGTACAAACAGCGAATAAGGTACAAATGTTAAGCAGGTATTTCAAGTAAATGGCATAGTTGCTGAAGTAGTCATGGCCAAATAAACTAAGCGTGTGATTCGCAGCAAGTAATAAATGCAATTAACTGTCGGCAAATCTTATATGTTGCAAGCCAGTGGAAATATAAAGTATTATAGTCCAGGACACATGTGCATCCCATAATTATGTTCCTGGATTGATTTATCCCTTTGTTGGTGCATCTTCATGGTCTGATGATTCGTGAAATTAGGAAACATTTGTGGGACACATACATGTCCTCGACTATAAAATATTGACATACTCTACAATGTCCTAGTAATCATAAAAGATTTTTTTACGAAACATTATAAATACAATTCTTAACCCTTCATCACCATGGTAATAAATGTATGCACTTTGTTAACTCATGAACCAGCATGTATAATTCTTAAGACTTGTTCGAATGGACGATCCCGATCAAAATATTAGCCAGAAAAAAGTCTAATCGCGATTACAATTGTTCGCACTATAACATTCAATCTCGATTGAACATTCTTCCCGGCCCAGTAGGTTGACCTATATGTTGTATGCGCAATATTGCATTTGCAAGATCATATTCCATGTACAAAATAGACAACTTGTCATCATATGTATGCGTTTCGTTACATGATTTTTTTTTGTAAACATTTTTGCCTTGAGTAGGACTGTGCAACATTCCCTGTATAGTTTTATTGCCACAAATAGCGATCAGTGCTGAAGTCATGCTTAGTCCACCTCAGGTTTATACCAGAAGAGGCAGTTAGCAAAGCAGCAATGAGCATCACCTCTTTCAAGATAAATCATCCACCGTTCGCATGTCACAAATAATCGCAATTTTTAGTTTCCATCTACCTCCTTTTGGTGGATTAAAAATGAGAGATCTATCTTTCACGATTAATCTCGCACAAATATTCGTATGACGTAAAAAATAGTGGATTAATCTTGCAAGTTTAATCACGATTATTTGTTCCCGTGCGAACAAGTCCTTATAGTCTCAGATATTTATTGTAACAAGTCAGTGTATGGCTGCTATTAAAAGGATTTAAAATAAATAAAATTTATGTCAAGTAGCAAATCATATGTGCTTGCACTAAACTAATTTTTAGTGGAGCACTTTTGTATAATGAAAGTCATCAAAATTATTCTCTCTTTATGCACTGCTTCTTTCATCGCTTTTAATTTAAAAAATGTCAAAAACTAGTTAATCTCCATAATAAAAAAAGTACCCGATGCGTTGTACTTTTCATAACTGAATTTAATGCACAAGCCTAGCAGAAAATCTTATACCTAGAAACATAGTATATCAAGAGTTGTCAACAAACAAAAACATTTTTCGGCAATGTATTAAGATCTCATTCTCTGGAGCAGAACAAATCCACTAGAAAACCTAAGGCCGACTTATCTAGTAAAAACCCAAATAGTGACTTCATTTTCGTAAGCAGTTTCAAATAGATTGGAACTATAATTATATAACCTAGTCACAGATTCAAATTTCCAAACTTAAGCTCATCATTTTATCAACTTTAACAAATTTTTAGAATTATGTTCAAAACTTATATTTTGATTAGGTTACCGATAAGAAATTAGCATCCCATCTCATCTTTTGTTGTTGGTTAAATTCTGAAAAAAGGTAAATGATGCGAAAACAGGTTATCTTTCAAATACAATGGATGAACATAATATAAATGGAATGCAAAAAAATAGGTGGGACATTAAATTACTGCAGGCAGTTTGGAAGGTTACATCAAAGTGATGACATGATTTTAGAAAGCTCTACATAAGAAAAGTTGAAGGTAGGAAAACTGGAAAAAAAAATTAAAATGCTAAGCTAAGTACATCTTAAGTAATTAGATATTCCCTTATATTTTTGTATTTTCTTATAAGAAAAATTGTGTAGTTACATATCTCGCGATCATACGTAATATTGTGCTGTGTTTATTAGCTAACCAGTAAACTAGCATCACAGCAGTATATACGAACAATAGTAATTTTATAAGAATTTCCTGCAGGCCATGTCAGTGACATGCTAATTACGACAGTATGACTGTAATCCATAAAATTGAATCAGATGAATTATCTATCCACCTGCACAAATTAGCTGCTACTATTGTAGGACACACCTGCTCAAGCATGTAAGATGTACACAAACAATCAAGATGTAAATTCCCAGTAACAGTAGTAAAAGATAGAAATGAATATATATAATAAAATGGTGCGTTTTGAGAAAAGCATCAGGAATATAGGAAAGATTTTGTCCAGTGAAAACGAAATAGTCAGCAGTGTACCTTTTTATGTTCAGCCTCAAAGCTTCAATTTAAGGTCAGGATCAAGGATTATGTAGAATGGTATCTGATTAGTAAGGGGTTATATTTTCCTAATGCTACCTCTAAAAATTCCTAGTTCCATATTTCGGAACAGATGTTTACTTGATCGACACCTAGTTTTCAGACATGTAAAGGTGATACTTGTATCAATCTTCAAAGTATAAAATTATTCCAAAAATTATCAGTCTACCTGATATACAAAGTAAAGTTCAAAAGGAAAATTAGAAATACTATATATACCAATTCGCTACATTAACTCCATAAAAAGAAAAGCATGAACAGGTATCTATAAATAAATAATAATAACAGTATATCCAATTTTTACCTATCAGAGACACGTTAGTTGTCTAAATTGTATCCAATTCAGAACATTACAATAAGTATAGTTATCCAATTTCTTGTTTTTCGGTTGTCATACAAGCTTTCAAGGGAAAGTGGCAACAAACTATAAATGTCATAAACATTGCTAAAAACGTGTCAGTATGTAAGAATTTGTTTAAACTTTCAAACAAAAATACTGATAATATTTTTTGATGATATCTGATAATTTCATAATCAGTCATATAGTACATTAATATACACTAAATGGAAGTCATCTTACAATCTGCCGTTTCAACCTTATCTAGCTCCAGTCGCCGATATACTTTTAATACAATATCAAAAGAAAGCTTCTTTGGTGTGCCCTAAAGGTATTGTTCATACAAAGTGCAGACAGGCATTGTCGAATTTTTAATATTGTTTTGGATGTCACTGTAAACATTGCCCAAGGCAAAAATAAAAGGACACTGATTTTGAAAATATATTCCTTAAAGATTTAAAAATATTTTAATTGTTTAAACCTGCTGAGGGTTGTAGCTAGGCGTAAAGCAAAATCAATTTAGTTGTTAGATCAGAACAAAATGTTATGTCAAATCAGTCAACAAGCAAATATAACAATGTCTTTTAACGAATCAAAAGGGTTTTTTTCAAACATATTGACGAAAACATTCAGTTCAAGAGATAATTTATTGTCAACATATCAAATCATGCAATACAGCTGGGGTTTATGCTGATGATTTTTTAATAAACAACTCTTACCAGACTATTATGTCCTATTAACAATTAATAATAAATAAATATTACTCACAAGTGAATTAAATATTTAACTTTACAAAAACCATTATACACAGCAACAAAAAAAACTAGTAAACAAACAAAACAACCTTTAAGCAAGTATAAATTTTTAATTTATATTTTTTAAACACAATGGCACTTGTTACAATTGAATGCATTACTGTCACAGTGTAACATTTTACATTACGTAGGCTGCTTATGAAGAAAACGTCTAATAATTTTCAGTCTGAATTTTTGAAAGTTTGGTGATGTAGCATAATCAAAATGATAATAATTAAAAGCTAAATGAGCTTTCGATAAGGATTTTGAGGGATTATGGACAACGAAGTAGAGGATAGCAGTCATTAGCTAAGTAATTACAACTAATCCGCAAGTGTTACAACAAGCTGACAGTTAGGGATTACAAACAGGGAGTATAACTTGGAATAAGCAATTATCAAGTGCAGAACCAGTTAAGACTGATTTCCACACATAAAGTTTACTGGTAAAAATAAACAGCATTTGACACTACATTTGAGGGTCGTTTTGTATGAATAAAAAAGGTTGAGATTATTTTTTTACTACCAGCACATAAAGGTATGTTGCAGTAAATATTACATTATATACGGGAGGTAATAAAAATATTGTAACGAATCACTGATATCAGTATAACTCCATGATTTGCATTTACCTGCTAGAATAAATTACACTGCAACATGTGTAGCTGAACAGTATTTAAACGGAAACAAAAAAAATCTTTATTGAAATACTTGTCATTCTTTCTTAGCTGGCGTTTTACAAGCAGGAAGCCTTTTTCATCAGTAAAGGATACACTGCTGTAATTTTCTAAAATGAATCTATACAAAATAAATGCATATTTTAATCAAGCATCTAAGTATGTATAAATATAAATTTATTGTGAAATAGAGCATGCTAAAATATAGGTATATATACTGCTGAGTAAAACAAGATCTGCTGGTAAAACGAACAAGGTAATACGTGATGTAAATGTTTATTTGTTACTTTCAATATACATTTTAAAATAATACGTAAACAATTCTATCGGGTAAAATTGTTTTTAAATGACTGAAACTTCTAAATAACTATTACTGCAAACAATATAAAATACATAGGTTGCTTACAAACTAGACAATGGTTTCCACCTGACATTGATGCAGGTGGGTTGATCGAGACATGACATTCTGACTGTAATCAATACCTATATTTTGTGATAACCATCTGATTTTAAAGGTTATCTGTTGAAAGGCTACATTATTATTAATTTCCGCTAGGGCATTTCTTCTTTTCTAACCTAAAATTCTTATTTAAAAATGTTATTTCTGTTTTTTATATTTGACTGCGCTTCGTGACAAATTAATCAAAAAACAATGTCTCACCAGAAATGTTTAATTAACTTAAGCAATGAACCACCAATAATTGTAATTAACAAGGGGAATGTCCTTTTGAAACCTATATATGTGGTTCAGATGGCATATATCTTTACATTTATAATCTCTGTACGTAGGTAATGCCTTGGTATGGTTCTGAGTATATTATAATGTTAACAATAATACAAAATTAAACGTTAATGTATAGCTGCTGAGAGATCAGCACAAATTTTCAAAGTATTACTATTATAATAATAACTTTACTTTCTGATAGAATTAAAATTTGTAAAGGATAACTTGCTTTTTGCAGATCACAAAGACTGAGACCTGATGGCGCAGAGTTCAATATTATAAAAACAACAAAACCAGCTAAGCTAGTCCCTAGAATACAGGCTGGGCAAAAAGCAATGGGTTGTCGAAAACCTACAGATCCTATGGATGAATTACCATTACCAGAGTTGTACTTCACTGTGAAAAGTGATCTGGTAAGTTTCTTTGGAAATAGATATTAGTAGGATGCGGAGTAAGGAATTATAATCTCAGGAAGTAGTACTGACAGATTAACAACATTCGGGTTTTTTACAAACAGCATTAGTTTACAGTAAATTTGTTTGCATTTTTAGTTTACCTTAAATGTTTCGTAGAGTAAAATTAACCAAAATTCTGTAAAAAGATTTTGTGATCCAAGAATCCAGTATGAAAACAAATAAGAATGGCTGCAAACGATTATAAGTACTTGATTGCCAATGACATTCACGAAACAAGCCTGGCTTAACAGTCCTTCTGGGATAGTCCTATACATTTTAACACAAATTGATCATTTGTTCTATACAAAATGTTGCACCCAACATTGGCACAAAATCTAGTAATAAAGTTATTATTGTTTTAATATGCAGAGAGAAATAATCATTTGAAATAACTAAATTCATAATTATGTCATAAAGAACAAATCATTTAACTCACCCTATGTTAAACTTCATGCAAAATATATGAAAGTACTGAGAATTAAAAATAAAGTAGCTACAAATTATATGGCCCTAAATATTAATGAGAAATATTAAAAATTATCATAATATCATATGTCACAGGGGGAATTTCTAGATACGATTGTCAATTTATTGTCTCAAGTAATAATTAATTATTGCCCATCACCAGGGAATAAAATACTAATTGTGAAAAGAAAATGCTTTCTAATAAAATCACAAAACAACCAGTGTATTCTGACATTTTATATGTTCAAATCAATGTGAACCAAATTACTATAATTTTTATTAGTTTGATAAGGGTAAAAACGTCTGTTAATTACCCACGTTACTAATTGAAATATTAATAGAACAAGTTTTTAAATTCATGTTTTATATTTCAGTTGCAAATAATCAAAGATGACTTGGAACTGAAGTTGCAGGTAGAAGATTTAAAGAAGCAGTTTTTGGAAACAGCTCTTCTCTTTGCCCATTTTGAAGGAATAAATTTGGAAGATAGTAGTGTTAAGAATCATGTTAATGGGCTGAATGGTATCTCAGAAAAAGTAAATAACCACCACAATACTGGCACACGGAAAAGAAATGAAAAACAGCACAGGCAAACAAATAAACCGCATGAATGTGTTACAAATGTTGGACATTCCAAATTACTGTCTCAGTACAATTCCAATGAGGCAGGAAATCTTTTGCAGATGCCTCACGATATTGTTGAACAAAGTGTGTACAAGGCTGCCATTAATGAAAACAGTAAACATTCTGAGGACACTGGCCAAACCACTATATTAAATGACACAAATTTGAAAAATAATCTTTTCGTAAATAGAACTGAAGATATGGATTCCCTTGAAATGACTAGTACTTTTGAAGAAAATTATTCTTCAGCGAAATTAAGTCCACGCTCTGTGAAAAATTACCCAGATTTAACAAAGCTCTCCCAAATGATGGTGCAGTCACCCAATTCTATACAAATGAAGAAAAAATTAACTAAGCAAGGTAGTTTCGATGGTGATGATATTGTTGTTCTGTATGATAAGTCTGTTGCAATATGTCAGGACACACAATCTGACCAAACCACAAAAAAGTTAGTAAATTGGAGCGCTATTCAAAAACAAAATGACAACATGGTCATAGAGTATGATGATGACGATTCTGAAATGGGACATAATTCTAGAAAAGATGAAACAAATAAGGAAGAAATAACTCAAAGTAGCAAACCTAAGCTCGAGAGTAATACAATGCCAACTAACGAGCTGAAAAATCATATAGCTTCGAGGAAGCACCATAGAAATTTAGATATTTCAACAGAATCTGAAAATAGTTTACAAGGAAGTGAATC
This sequence comes from Phoronis ovalis, assembly GCA_028565635.1. Lineage (NCBI taxonomy): Eukaryota > Metazoa > Phoronida > Phoronidae > Phoronis > Phoronis ovalis. The sequence goes on along the minus strand of JAOXYB010045725.1, from coordinate 15,315 downwards.
TCATGTGCACAGAGAAATGAAAAGCCTCAATGTGCATCATGATTCTAACATCTTGGAGTACTATGCATGTGAAAGCACTGAAACTAGCAAATCAAATCATACTTCTGTCAGTAACAGTTTTGAGACACCAACAGATACAAGCAAGACAACAAATTCAACCATTCAGAGTTTTGAAGAGTGCCATGCTGATTCAAGTGCAAGTGAACTGTTAAGTCTTAACCATTCGTATAGCAGTGAAGTGGCAGAAATAATGAAGAGTTGTTTATCACAAGACAATTCTGCAAGTGTAACCAAGTCAGATCAAAACAATTCATCAGCTACTACTGGAAGTTTACTGGAATACGAGAATCACTTACGTAGCAATGTTTCATCTGAAACAGAAGATGATGAACGGAACAATGTTGAAAGTGGCATTGAAAATTCTTATGAGCAATTGCAGTTTACACCCTTATCCATTAAATCAACTAAATTAAGTCAAAATCATTTGAAAGGAAAACTAGAAAAAGACACGCCCGAGAGATTAATAGAAATGAAGTACCAAACTCATAAAAGTGATAACGTACAATTCCATAATCAAAAAAACATGAACGATGAAGCAAATGTTGATGAGAAAGAGGTAATAACTAGCGACGAATATTTTAAACAAAATTTTGATAATTTTGATAGGTATGACTTAGATACTCAACGGACTGCTCGAGATGAAAGCCCTGCTTGGTATTTAGGGTCTCTTGAGCACATACCTTCAGATAACGGTAAGGCTGAGAAATCAAAAATGAATGACAGTACAAGTTCTTCTACCGTTGAAACAGAAGCTGAATGTTACGATTTGGATAAAGAATATCAAGAAACACCTGATACTCAAAATAATATCAGTAGAAACTGTTCATATGTAAATGTGGGAAGTAAAGCACGCAAACAATTTCGGAGGCAAAGTCAGTCACGCCAGTCTGTTTCTCAAGTGTCAAGTAGTGATGAATATGGAACAGATACATGCATCAAAGATAAAATGAACAATGCTTTGTTAAATCATTTCAAGCAGTCTGGCCCAGCCAAAAATACATCCCCCCTTTCCATAGAACAAACTGAAAGTACTGCATCATCATCAGAGGCATCATACAGAGTACCGCCTTATGGTCGCAGTTCAAGTGAAGCAAAACTGATACACCAAGGGGCACTGTCAACTATTCAATCAAAATACCCAGTACCTAGCATTAAAAATCATATTCAACATCCAAAAACAGTACAGAATTCTTATAAACAACAAATTATCAATCAGTTGAATTCAAAGGGTAAGAAAATTACTTCAAGGAAGCCACAGCACCTCAGTAAAGCAAGTAGTGACAAGGGGAGTATGTCAGATTTATCAGTAGCTGACAATGAAAGCATATATACATGGACTATACAAGATGATGACTCTGATTACCAAAACATTGAAGATACATATGAAGAAAATTTTAAAGACATCCACAAAGTGGAGAAGGAATTCAAGAGAGATAGCTCTAAGAGTAAGGTTGATAAGTTATTGATGCACCAGGTATGTCCAGATCATGAACTACACATGGCACTGGGTGAACCTTGCTCATTTTTCATGGGGCAAGAACTTGACCCTCTACTCACACTGTTACCAGAAGAATTAGAAACGCACTTTAATGATGAAAAACCGGCATCACCATTACTAGAAGACTCCCTGTATTCATTTAGTGATTCAGAACTCTTTAGTGACAACGAAGATAAAGAACTTGTAAAATTAGCTCATAGGAGTGGGAAACATGTTGGCTTGTTAGATAATACAAATTCATCATTAGAAGTCACACGTCATTCAGCACCTGACGTGGCAGAGCTCACAACATCAAGTTCATCGCATACCAGTCCCGGTAGCATTACATTGGCAGCACCAGCGAACTCTCCAATGGCTAGTGATTCTGGAAATGCAAGCAGTGCCTCAAGTACTATGTTTAGGTATACAGGGAAAAAATTAAAATATCAATCCACCCCTAAAAAGCTAAAGAAGATACACTTTCAAAGTCCAACTAAGGAGGAAGAAAAGAAATCTCCTAAGAAAGAAAAGCAAAGCAAAGACAGTAAAAAAGATAAATCAAAGAAAAAAGATGAAGATAATTCTAAGGAAAAACATGAAATAATTGGTAAGAAAATAAGCAAGGAGAATACCAAAATTGTTCAAAATGGTGGAATATGGATGGGCGATGAAGTTAATGATGATGATAAGTACGGCGGTGTCTACCTAGGTGATGATGCCAATGACAAACAAACAGACACAGATAAATATGGTGGTGTCTGGATGGGGGATGATGAAGAATGTGGCAACAATTCTGCAAAAGGTGTAAATGAAAAGTATGTTCCAACTAATAATAATGGACTTGTTACAAATAATAATAAAGATTACTACCATGATAGATGGAGCGGATTAAATGATCGAGAAATCTGGACAAGAGATGAAGAAATCAGACTGTCCCAGAGAGAAAAGAAAAAGCTGTTGAAGCAAAAAATTAGACAATTTACAAATGTCTTCCACAACAATAAACAAGAAACGGATGTTGACTTGAGAACTTTAGGACTTCTTTAACAACAAAAATTGTGCTTTCTTTACAGCAATGCATGTAAAAGACAAAAAGCTTGGATTCATAAAAAATGATATAACTGATAAGATTGCATATTACAGTGTTTGTTTCATCACAGTATGTATTCCACTGTTGAATCACATACCATTCTCAGTATTTCTTTCTTGTTATATTACTATGCTGAGTTCAATCACATATTGACAGAAATAACCCTCTAACAATCATTGTATCACCGCTTTATTTTGCAAAGTTTACTGTTAACTGATTACTGCTACTGTTGACTACTATTTGCACATATCAGTTTTGTTAATAACAAAGGATAACATTGTTGATATTTCATATTTTAAAAAAGCACGTGTCTACACTGTATTTATATGTACATATAATATTATTTATACATGTTTTGGATGTAACTAATGACAAATTATAGCTAAATCACAAGATATACCTAATTGTTATGTTACTGGTCTTCTAAGTGAAATGAATCGAGTAAATGTTTATTGCTCACAAACAAAACATTCTAACAGTAGAAATCGCACGGCATAAAACGGGACATCTATTGAATCAATGATCGATTTCTTTCTCCTTTTTTGATCATCCTGACCAAGGCAGGTAACTGTTTAGCTAGCTAATGCCTAGCAGCACTATTAAATTTTTGACTGGAATGATTATAACCACAAGTAACTGTATACTTACAGGTATGAGACACTGTCTGTAGCTTTCTAGAAGTTTCTCCTTTTTCTCAGGATCATCAGGGTACATAGATTGTTTACTCAAGGCCATCAACATTTCTTTTTTTAATGCCATACCTAGCTTGGAGTTGAGATCCTGTTCATGGGTCTGTTAAAGACAAATTAATTCTTCGATTTAAAAACTTGTAGTGGTGATCAAAAGGTATAAACAGTTTTTGAATGTATAGAACTGAATAATTGTTCACATAAAAACTTTAGAAGCAATTCATATCTGCAGACACATGTTGAAAACAGTGCCAATATATTTAGTCACAATAATGGAAGAAAATCTATAGTGTAATCAGGCCACAAAAAACTGGATGCCAGCCTTATAGTAATCAGGCATTTGTCAACATACCTTTAAAATATATCCATCAAGGCCATAATTTTCATCAATTAAACGACATGTTCGAAGTGTGACTGTTATCATAAAATATTTATCAAGAATTTCACTGTAGAAGACTCTTCGCATTAGGTTTGGTTTCCAAAACTTAGGGTTTCTAAAATACATTATTTCTTGTACAGTAAAATCATCTCTGGCTGGTTTTATACCTTTTTAACAATTAACTACTTACATTGCAGGAGAAAAGTATTGTTAAATATATACATTTTCAACTAATAACCCTTTGAAAAACACTTCAAACATTAACTTGCCCATGTAGGCAAATAAAAGATACAACCCTATGTATTTTTGGAAACTATTTAGGCACTAAAGAATTTTTAACATCTTTACATAATTGTACATTTTCTTTACATAACATCAGTTGGGACAATTAACACAGCATAAATTACTGGCACATTACAGAGCTAGAGATATCAAATTTTTGGGCACTGCTGGTTAATCCACGGGACAATATTTGTTGCACAGGTTCAGGTCAAAGTCAACTTGAAAAAGACCACTACAGCTCACCTTTTTCCCATTGCCTTCTTTTTTCTAAAACCTTTAACAATTCCTTCTCCACCCCACAAGCCTTCATCAGCCTGCCTAGGGTATATCACATTCACTGGCCAATTTTGTACTTTGTGCCTGCAAAAGGCAGAGAATGTAACTTCATGGTGACACTATCACAAGAGCTTATAACTTACAAGCACTATAGAACTAATATGTGGTGGTGCTGTAATAAATTTATTGTACAATTTCTCCTTGATAGTATGGGCTCGCCACAAACATAAACATTCCGAGTGTACATGAACAATCAGACAGTATGCCATGCACACAAGTGAAACACTGATTCCTGGGAATGTTTGGATTTGTGACAAATTGAAAGTTTATTATCTGGAAGTAGCATGACATATCTCAGTAACCAGAAACCTGTCAACTATGGTTTCAGATGGAGTACAACTTGGAAATATATGAGTCAGTGTTGTTCATATCAGCAAAATCAGTCATTAACTTTGTCAAAAATAGTAATTTAAAAATCTCGAAATTCTATAATGATGATTACAGTTCAAAATTATTTCTTGTAACACAAGAAATGATTGAATGATTATGGCTATTTCATAAGGTATTCCTTATGGCCACTTTTACATGTAGCTGCTCAAATTCAAACAACACATACCTTTGACCCCATTTATCCACTTTCCATTTATTAGGGTCGGGTTCATAATGAACAGGTTCTGGGACTCTTTGCTCCAACTCAATACGCCTTCTTTTATAATGCTCTGGAAGTCTCAAACGAGGTTCCCGCAACCACCGAGATGCTTTGTCCCACCACGGAGTATTTTTTGCTATCTGTCCAAGTTTACTACATAAAAAAATCTCCAGTTGCAGTTAAACATATATTAAATGGTAGATGACAATTATTTGCATGCTAGTCAGAGACAACAGTAACAATAATTTTATTTATCGTATCTTATTTATGCAATATCATCTATACCAGTCAAAATTCTTAGAGTCAAAATCATATCATGCCTACAACGAAGAGCACTTTAGAAATTCTTCTCACTTTCCTGTTCATTTCATTGAATCCTTTTCCTGGAACGTCGCATATAACTAGAATTCTATTAGCTTATACAAGGATGGTGAAAACGGTGACAAAGGGTAATCTTCTCACATCTTTTTCTAGATGTCCAGGTAAAGGGTCTCTTTTTCAGTTTAAGTCTTGGAAAGGGTAATATTTTATGGACCATTGCTTTTTTTTCTAGCTGTTACCAATTTCTATTTTCAGATTTTAATTTTTATAATGTCATAGGAAAGGTATGGTTTTTAGTAATATGTCCCTTTAAAATGGTACCTGATTTCGGAAATGAAAGTCCACAAAGGGTAGGATATAAAGGAGATGGACTGAGCTCTGGCTATCATTTAATTAATACTGTTTGAATTGACCCTCCAGCTGAAATCTGGATGTGGGTTCGAGTGACTTGGGGGGGTCAGTATTAACAATATCTAGTCAGGTTAGTCCTGCAAGCATGACCCTACTATGGACAGCCTATTGGTAGTCCGTAGGATCCTGACCACCTCATATCTCAAACCAGTCAAATTTTAACTAGCTTTCACGCAAGCGCAATAATATTCATACAATAAATGAACGAACCTTCAAGAGTGCATTTTGGATTTTACGCTGATGTGCTGTTGAATCTTTCATTAAGTTATCTAAATATGGTGGTATAAGAAGCGGAATATAGTCAAGGAATAGACAGAAGTAAAAGTTGGGTAGAATTCTTTTGTTTATGTAAGAAAGTAAGTGTTTTCGAACTTTGACTGGTTTGAGATATGAGTTCGGGCAGGATCCCACGGAAAAGCCGTAGGCTGTCCATACCTGTCATTCAAAGTCACTATATATATATGTGCCGCCCAATAGGCCTCCTTTTTTCAGCTCCCGCATTTACAATAGGGTATGTTTTTCAAGCTTCTCAAAATGGTATTTACCGCAGGGTATACTTTTTGTTGGAGATTTACCACAGGGTATATTTCAAAAAATATTCGGTTACCACAGGGTGTATTTCTTGGAAAATGCATTTACCACAGGGTATATAATTTACAAGTGAATTTTACACAGGATATCTATTTCAGGAGAGTTATTTACGATGGTATATTTTTCATGCTTTTTCATTTATGATGGTATGTTTTTGGTGATCTTTATTTACCACAGGATTTTTACCCTGGGCCGCACACTCCTACCAACTTTTCTGTCAAGTACTCCCGAGTACTCATGGTTTTTTTAATATGGGGATATAAGGATAGCAATCCAAATTTTGTGAAATATATGGGTAGCAACCTGAAAATTTTAAAATATTTGAGTAGCAATTCATTTTTACCCAAACTGACTGAAACAAACCAAATACCAAAAATCGTTTTATGTATACAAATCTAAAATAAATCCAAATTATTTGCTGTAAGCAGCGGGTAGCAATCCAAATTTTTGAATTTTTTATAGTACTTAGCAATCCAAGAAGTATACACTCCAAATCCAAAATTTTCAACTGGGCTGCACACCCCCACCAAAAGATACCTTGAGTATCCCCCGAGCAAGTACCCCCTGTTTTAGTAGGGTCATGCTTGTAGGACTACTAGTCAGGTAGTCCTGGTTCACGACGTTTTGCACTAGCTTTTGATAATCTGAATAGTGAGCTATGCGAACAGTCATGGAAACTTACATAGCCAATTACAGTGAAAGTGCCCAAACTTGGAAATTTACGTAATTCCTACCGAATTAGTTCATACATCACTGTCCAGATACTCTCTGATTATCCAACTTCAACTTCAACTACTCCTTTCACCATTTGAAACTGTAATTGGCTATGTAAGTTTCCATGACTGTTCGCACAGCTCACAAGTCAGATTATTAAGAGCTAGTGCAGAACGTCATGAACCAGGGCTACTAGTCAGGTATAATGCATTAATCATCATCATCATAATCTTTCGACTTGTACACTGCGTAGTCCTGCAGCATGACCCTACCATGGACAGCCTACGGCTTGTCCGTAGGGTCATGGCCACCTCATATCTCAAACCGAAAACACTTACGAAAACAAGTTCGAAAACACTTACTTTCTTAATTAAATAAATGAATTCGACACAAAGTTTTGCTTCTGTCTATTCCTTGACTATTCCGCTGTTTATACTACCGTATCCAGATAACTTAATAAAACTTAAAAGATTCAACAGCTAGCACATCAGCATAGAATTATGTTACTGCATATACGTGAAGCTCGAAGGCTAGTTGAACTTCGGCTGGTTTGAGATATGAGGCGGGCAGGACCCTACGGACAAGCCGTAGGCTGTCCATAGTAGGGTCATGCTTGCAGGACTAGCACACTGTGTATCACTATCTATCAATCTTAGTTTAAGTTAGTATCTATCTATGAACTATGGCAGAACTATGCACTTAGCCAACCACGTCAGCTATTTTGGCTCCTGATATACTGTTTATCCGCCGTCACGAGGTTACATAGAAGACATGGTACTTGTCTAGTACTAGTAGTAGTAGAATCTAGAATGCACTGACACTATGCAGTGTCAGTCTGAGACTGAGTTGAACTTGAAGTGATGGGGCTAAGTTTTGCATCAGATCAGCTGTGTATGCTTCCCATGAAGTTTATAAGAGCTCTTTCTAATATCAGTATTGAATTTCGTTGACAACATATATAGGATATAAATCATACTGATCATCAATAAGAGGATTTTGCATTCCTGTACCCGGGTGCTGTACTCACCTCATGCTTGCTTGCAGACTAAACCGGAAATAGCTTGTTGTAAATTATCTCGGACCGTTATGGCACCCGAGAAAAGTCCCAACATTTATTGTCCCAAAAATTAATATGTACCGCGTTATTATGGACATGAATTGTTACCAATTCGCGCAGGAAAACGATATCTTCAAATACTGCTTAAATTCATTAAAATGACAAGTCCATTACAGGATCAATTCACGCGAGATATGACGAGACATGTTTCCCTGCAACCATCAACAAACATGGCCGACTTGCAAAAGAAGGGTTTAGGATGACAGAAATATTTGTTTCATTTCCCATGAAGTAACTGAGGTTGGTTATACTAGTTGTTAGATCAGACAGAGTTCACTTAGGTAGTTAGTTGTAAAAATAAGACCCACTTTTAAGACAAAATAGCTGTTTTTGCGACGCTAATTAATATTACTAAAAGTAAAACTATTCTCAATTTTTTATAGTCTGACACTATTCCAGCAATCGAGTCAGTCAACCTTTAATTGCAAATAGTGAGTACTGATTATTTATGGGGAGGGCGATCGGCAGATTTGAAAAGTATGGGTATGAAACTTTTTGCTCTCCCCCCTCAAGCACATGGTGCAACTTTTCTGTCCCGCCTCCTTCAATCATGCTTCAATGAGAGCTTTGTATCCAGGCGAATGCCGGGGGCTGCAAAGCAAAGCTAGGAGGCATGCCACCCGGAAATTTCTTTGAATATTTCGTACGATTTCCTGAAATCTGGTGCATTCTAGGACTATGTTTGCCAGGACTCAATGTGCCACTTTTTATACAATCATTAAGAAACACATTTTACATGAAGAATATGGACTGTGGTTGGACAATAAAGCTCTAGAGTGTGATTCACAAAATGAAAACTTATTATATGTAGACATAAGTAGGTGTTAGTGGCTTGGCAAATTTGAAGCCACTAAAAATTACCTGGACTGATTGTTAAAACTGGGTCTTATGGCGCTTTGTAGGAGAATATCTGAAATATAACTACCCTGGTTGCATCTGGGATTTTATGTAAAAACTGGTGAAATTGTAATACAGATTATATTGCATTTTATTGAAAGAAATCAATGAAATATATTTCCAAGAAAATTTGGTTCTTTTTTGTTATTTTACAAGGCTGGGATGTATGTGCTTTGCACATTGTCTTATGTTGAGAAAGGGGTAAAACTTTTTGACCCCCCTCACTAATTTTCTGACCCCCCTTCCCATAAATTATGACCAGCCCCTAATTCTTTTGTAGGCTTAATTATCTAAACGTGTTTTAATATAAACACTGCTCTTATCCAAACTTCTATTTTTGTAAAATATAGCTACAAATCAGTTAAAACTGACGTTATGCCTATCAGTAAAGACATCCACCCTGCAATTCCTGATGACAGGGTAGCCTTTAAGATAAACTATAATGCTCGAGAAAGTTTGTCCCTAAAACAAGAACTTGGAGATGTTGCAAAAAAGACAATTGTTGATATAGCCAGTAGAAAACAAGCTGAAGCAGAATTACCACTGAGTGATGCTCAGGAAACTGCCAGGTAACAAGAATTTTAATCTGTTTGGTCACTAGAAGTATAATTAATACAAGTAATCATGATTTTAAAATACTGTTGCTAATATAGTCAGTAGAAAACTGTGTTTTCACTCATTCAAGAAACTGCTGTCTTCATTATTTGCCTTCTCTGTCCTTCCAGTGTAAAAATAAGTAAGCATTTAATATAATTGTTTAAACATTTTAGAAAATTAAAGCCAGAATTTGTGCCACGAAAGGTTCATAAAGAAAGAAAATCACAACCTGTCTTCCCGGATCCTTCACAAATAAAGGAACCTCAAGTAATTATTTCTCAATGAAGCAGTTACAACTGTTTGGTACTACAGTGTGTAAATACTTGTATGTGTATGCTCTGTATTGCCATGACATATGCTGTGAAAATAAAGAGGAGGGCATGCAAGGAGACCTTTAAGCGTTAACCCACATATTATCTGCTGAATATTTTAGTAATGACAAGTAGACTAATAATATTACTAGAATATATATATAATTATGCATAAAGGCTAAGCTGCTGGTTACCATCTTGTGCAGCATTATTTTACTTTTATTTGTAGCCCCCAGAAAAAGTGCCAAACATACCAAGGCCTAATCCATTAGACAAAAGTACAAAATTTTATAAGTATGAAAAAACAAGGAAATATCCGTATACCAAAGATGAAATAGTAACCACAAGGGGTATGTTTTTAAGTTTTATTTATCTTTTCTATTGGTATTCCTATGTGTGCATGTTTTCATGTAAAACTAAATTCCGTTCACAAATCTAAAAATAACATAACATGTTAAAACAGTTTATGTCTTAATGAATATAGTTAAGCATCTTAGTATATTTACGTATATTTCTTTCAAAAATTTTGGATGTGACATAATCAATACTTCATTAGTGCACTTTTAATACAAACTGTTTCAGATCTGCAGAAACCAAGAGTGACTTCACTTGGAGTTGTACCAGTTAGAGAAAGGCAAGTATAGTTATGTTAAGATGGTACAGATGCACATTCATTTGGACATTGACATTTTTTTTTAAACGGGCTATTCTGATACTAAACAGCGCAGCACTTATTTTTTATGAAATCAATAGCAAATACTGAATATGATGTTGATCCTTTTTCTCACCAAATTGTTAGAGGCCCATCAGCATTATTTTGTACAAGTTTGAATTTTTGTAAGTCAGTTGAAGCATATATACTTGTAATTTGATGGATAGCTGTGAAACCTTTGACAAGTATTTTGAGTTTAGGTTATAACAAAATATGTTATTAAGAACTAATATGTAAAATTAATACTTTTCAGTTCTTGTCAATATTAAATAATTACAAAGATCTTTTTCAATTATAGTAACAAGCTTACTGACCTGAAAGTTGTCTTGGAAGGCAAGAAAACATTACCACCTTCAGAGGCAGCTGAGAAAGTATGCGATTTTAAATTGAGTCTATGTTTTTTTCTGATTCTAATAGTAGAACAGAAAATTTAAACTTTTTGTTTTAAAACATCGAACAAATATAAGCTTTTGGTGAAAACTGTTAGATTTGAACAGCTAACAGCAATGAACCCAAATGTAAAAAAAACTACATCTCATCACTGTGTTTGTTTAGTCTGTCATGACTAGTAAATGTAGTTGCAATAGCCACATGTTTTTTGTTTAATGAGAAGTTGGTGTTACAAATGCCACACTCCATTAATATAAGAAGCCTATTATCTACCATGCATTTCATATGTTAGAGGGTATAATTTTTTTCAGCACTTTTCTGCCGAAATAAACATTTATGTTCAGGTCTGAATGCATTGATATTATAACCAATTTTGTAATGTTAATTAAGACATAATATTCACGTAACCCATACATTGCAGGATGCTTTGAAAGAAACACAAAGAGTTAATGCCAGTATGGTTTCTATAGCTGACACTCAAGCTGTAAGTGAAGATAAGGACAGTTCTAAGAAACCTGTTATAGCAGCCATTGCTGGTACCACTGGTAAAGCTTTGTACACAGAAAGAGAGAAGCCAACTGCTAGACCTAGGTCACAACAGAGTGGGACAAGGACGCCAAGAAAAACAATAACAAGTGTGCATTTGTTTTCTACTTATACCAAATTGCTCTTTAACCAATTCAGTTAACAATTTTAGTGCCAAAACTAATTAGCAGAGAAAATAATAAACTGTATGGTGATTTCTTACAAGGTATAAATCAAAAGTTCTAGAAAACTGTTTTCTCATAAAGAAATTTCCGTGCTTAATATTAGGCCTGATATTTGCCTGAAAACACAAGGAGGGTCTATGCTTAAACTAAATTAATGATAATTACATATCATTTATTATATAAAAATGGATGAATAACTGCTTACTCTAACATATTAGGTACAAGTTAAATACAGAAACATGAACTATTATTTGTTTCTTCATTTCAGCAACTGAACATTCTCAGACACCTTCCTCCTTGAAGAGTGGTATAATTGAACTCCCAGAATCCTTAGATGATGGCAAATCAAAGACAAAATCACACAAATCAAGTACAAAAGCTACCAAACAATATGACGAGGATGATGATGAGGATGACCGTTCAAGTACTGCAAGCTCTGTAAGAAAAATCCTCAGGATGTAGTAGTCTCGTATTAATATCATTAAAAATAGAATTTGTTTGCATAAAAATGTTTATTTATTTTCCCACAACATTGATCAAAATTTTTAGTTACTTTAGGAAAAACATATGATGTCAAAAAGTTTAGCTATATATTGTAAACTAGTAGATTAAAAATTTTTAAATTTAAATAGATTACTTAAAATTATAGTGTGCATTATCTGTGATTGACCATTGCCATTTCCATCCTTCTGATATACATTACTGTAACAGTGTATGTAGATGTTTTTATTTGTTATTGCATGTATGGGCCTTGACTAGATAGCACAGACTGGATAGATACGTATTATATAATTATGAAAAGTTGTTAATGTTATTAATCGTTTCTCACATTATTTACCAACAGGTGAAATCAGTAAAAGAATTAGTTGAAGAAGCTAAGAAAATTGCCTCAAGTGTTTCTGTTCCAAAAAAATCATCTATAACAGGAACAGCTAGGAAATCATCTATAACAACAGCTAGGAAATTGTCTATAACAACATCAAAGAAAGTTCATGTACATACAAGCCCACCTACCAAGAAAAAGAAAAGTATGAAAATTCTATTTGATTTCTTTAGAAAAGTTAATATTAACAAATAACTTTTACATTTTTCCTCACATAAGATTGCAAAACTCATAGATTGCTTGCTTTGTTGGAAAACTTTCTACGCGTGAAATATCAAATAATGGTGTAAATACGACCAATGTATTTGAATAAAATAAGCAATATTTTTATAATACTTAGGTAATCACATATTTCCTTGAATGAAAGTTGACCATAAGAACAGTGTCGTCCACATGTACTGCAGCCTCTAATTTAATCTTTCTTATTTTGTCAAGGCTCCACTATTGGAAAAATTGAGGATGGTCGCAAATCTGGCACAGATCGCTCTGTTGATGAAATTATTGCTTCATTACGAAGTATATCTGATGGTGGAGCTCAGTCTGAGGCTGATAAAAAGATACAAGAGATCATGGACAGGGTTCTAACTCGAACTACTAATATTCTTGGTGACATAGGTTGGTTACTTATTTCATATAATTATATTTGTATAGAATAAAACTGGGTCTTCTTTAATGCAGATGACATGCAATTAGATTTGACTGGTTGCAGTAGTCATGTATGTCAGCATACTGTGTACCTGCTTGAATTGTAATTATTTGGTTTGCTTAGATGGTCTTGATTGCTGTACAAACATGTAACTATATTTTATGAAAGTTATGTTAACACATCCAGCTATGGTATATATAAGTACACAATTCATGCAATTCACAAATCACCTTTCGCTAGTAAAAAAAACAGTTTTTTTAAGGCAGCCACTTTGATGTCTTTGTCCCATTTATTCTGTATTTAGGAAAACAAAGTGAAAATCAATCAGCAGATGATCAGCAAGAGGATGTATCAGAAATTGGTAAATAAAGAGCATAATCTTTAGTGTGCACCCTACACTCAAAACTTTTACCTCATACACCATATTTGTGTAACTTATTGGCAAGTCATGCAAGGAATGTTCGTATCAACAACTGTCTGAAGACAAAGATGCCTGTTGGTGCAGCAGTTTAGAATTTGCAGTAATAATTTTATTTCTAGGAATATAAGAAGTCTACATTTTATTACGTTTATTCTTCTGTGATTTGCCGATAATGTTCATAAATCTACCTGCCCGTGTATTAGTTTGTTTAGTATTAGCTGACTCTGTTTATTTTTAGAAAACTTTCGACACAGCTTTTTAGTACTGCAAGCTAAGGAAATTTCAATCCATAACACTGCTGCTTACTGGATGATCCCATAACTACTTTCAATCCATTATTTTCTGCACACAGCACATACACACAGTTCTTAATTGCTGTAATCCCTCGACTGACTTGTGTTGTATTTATTTCACCCACTAGGTTCACTTGCATCCTGTCCCGCACTATCACGATTTATTTGTGTCAATTTTGTATTTACATGTACATGTCAATATTCTTGTTTCTCTGAACATTTTCATCACATGTTTCAAGTGTTTATTTTTTTCACTGGTTTAGTTTCATAATTATGTAAACATCAGTATTACTATATTGTTTCATTTTTTCTGCTATTTTAAGCTCAGACTGATTTTTGTTTCTGATCAATTGCTTGTACAAACCAGTGTGTGTCACTTGTTAACTATTAGAGACTGAACTGGAGATTCTTAAATATGAGTGATGGGTAAAAAGTAAAGTATGTAGTACTCCTTAGTTATACACACATCTCTATAAAAAAAACTGAGTGATTTTCTTTTATTTCATGCTCATATCTAAGAACCTTAAGCTCACTAATAGTGGTTTACTTCGTGTAGTCCACATTATCACAGGCTGTGTACTTGTTGATGACTGCATGTAGTTTACATTATCACAGGCTGTGCTTCATGTTTTATATCATCAGTTTGCTTTTAGGAGAGCATAATTCATAAGATACTTTTCAGATTGCAAAGATGAAAATGAAAACCAATATTTTAGAAAGCCATCTCCTGTTGACACATTTGAGTTGATAGTGCAGAGTGTTTTAGGTTCCAGTGCAGCTTTACCTAAGACACCAAAGAGAATGAGTAACAAGCTTGGTAATGTTTCACACTGCGGCTTCCTGCACGCACCTGTAAAAGATAAATTACCAAATGAATGCACTAATTTGCACCCATTGACTGAATCTCTGTTAACAGCTTTCAGCATCTAAAGATTACATTATAATGACTCACTTTTAGATGTAAACTAACAAATAACACATTTAAGACTAAAAAAATGATCAACCTGGTAGGAACTGAAATATGTAGTTCATATTTAAATAAAAGAAAGCAAATGCCGTTACTTTTAGTAAATGTAGCTCTAGATTTCACCACATTTTTCTTATTAATGGGCAATCTACCATTATCTGCAAATTAAGTTTCTAAACAGAGTATTGAGTAAGCCTGAGTGTCTGCATAGACTTGAATGCCAGTAGTTAATTAACATTAACCAATAAGAAACAAACATAACATGATGTAAGATGGAGCTCCCGGGGGGGGGGTACTCAAGGTTTTTTGAATACGGGGATGTGCCGCGGAACCCAATCCAAAATTTTAGCTTGCAGTAGCAAATCCAATCCAAATTTTTTGAAATATAAGGGTAGCAATCCAAATTTTGTGAAATATAAGGGTAGCAATCCA
>JAOXYB010045714.1:0-12371 GCA_028565635.1 Phoronis ovalis | reverse complement strand
GCTTCTGTTTATAGAGACTATAAATTATATATATGTAATTAGAAGTTTTTTAAATTCTAAATGACTCACTGCATTTAATTAATTTGACATTCGGATGAAGGCCCTACACCATGTAATTGCACTAGCATTCTTAAACACACCCAGGAAGGGAGCATACACTACTTTTTGCAGCACTAAGTGCTAAGATTAAATTACACCAAATACTTGAATGATGTCAAGTTGTAATAAAAGAGTAACATCACTTTGCAGCAAACAGACAAGACAACTTCAACATCAATTAGTGTGTAATTTTGATCTGGCTAGCAGCTGCAAAAATGTTTAAATCATCCACAAGATCATCATTAAACCATGCAATTCCGCAGTTTTGCCACTAACATATGTTCCAGTCATTATCTTTGCTCAAAAAGAGTCAATCTTGGCAGAAAAGTGTGTGACTGTACAATTTCCGGCTACAATGCCATCAGTTATTGTCATTGAGGAATTTGTACAAAACTTATAGTACAGGGATGGTTAAATATACCTTTTAAATGTGGAATTTATCCTCCAGGTATTATCGTTCATACAATACACCTTCATGTACTCTCCGAAAATAACCACATGAATACTCCCGATGACACCAAATAAATCAGTCTGAAATAAACAAAAGTATCTCCTAGCTATTGCATGGAAAAGTAAATGCTATAAAAACACCATACACAGGACAGGCTTTTATCTTCATTGCAAAGAAAAAACATGTTTTTATGAAATTTATAATATTAATACACTTAAGGCTAAGTTTTGCTACCAACTGCTACAGTTTAATATAAGAAATCGTAAAAAAACGGTATGACACTTTTTTCATACAAAATGAAGGTTTTCTGAAACTTAACATTCAGTCTATGTTATGATGGTATTATTAGATTGCCAGTATATGTTATGCATAAATTTAAAATCACAAGGTACGTGTACATCCTATGGGAATATCAAGTGAATCTAAATTCGTGCTACTTACATTTTTAAGAAGTGAATGCCACTCTTAATTATTTGTTATAACCAAATTGTAAATATTGTGAATAATCTTCGAACTATTAAAAATGTTTAAAAACGAGTCACTTTAAATTAGCTGAAATAATTAAATTGATTTTATAACCATAATCCGTTAGCACAATTTAAAAGTGGTCTATAACGAATTATGAGAGTGTAATTTACTTGTTGAGAAATTGGAATGTTTGAGTGACAAAATTATGGCTGATAAAATATTAGGAAGTGGAAAGTTACCTGAACGTTTATCGGCAACATCGGTGCCACTTTGTGCTCTATTTCCGTTATAGGGTGACAGTCAAGAAAATGTATAAAAAAATCTTATTGGTTGGTGTCACTGTCCAAAATTGTACAGTGTTTTGAATAAATTAACAGCCAGAAAGCTATAGCATGTACCAGTAAACAATGGTTATCTGAATTTGATGAAAAACACATTAGCCCCTTCAATAATAATAAATTGATGTAACGATTCCACAAACCTGAAATGTCCAAGGTCTATCAGTTTTCATTTCTATACACTGAAAACCAGATGTCGCCACTTTAGCAGTAAATGTTGTATCAGGTGGGTACATGGTCATGTCTATACTCTGACCGAAATCTATTAGTTTAAGAGTCTGTGTGGCAGAACCGAACACAACTTTTGGATCTGAACTTTTTTCCTCCAGTCTTGTTCTGAAATACAGCAACATTTTATTGAACTCAAGCTTAGATTTCAAGAAGAATATTGAGCCAGAAGAAAAAATCTTCGTTGAATAGAAGTTGTCACAGTTCCTCTCCTCATCTCCAGCAATGATGAAGAAGACAATATGACATTGCAGTAAGCTGATTTTTTTTTGTCCCATAGTTGTCAGATTAAATTTAACTATATTTTAAGATTTGCTGATAAGGAATGCTAATTCATGGAGTAATAATAATTTTAGACTGACAAGATTAGCATGCGAGATTACTGTATTAATCAACCTGGATAGTGGATATCAGCTGTGCCCGGTTATACAGCGTGAACGCTTAATAATCATACTCACAGTGACATTAGAAGGAAGTTGTCCGGTTTAATATCTCCGTGAATGACCTGGCAGCCATGCATCGTTTCCACAATACGCAGCATTTCAATGGATAAGAACATTGCAAGACATTCATCAATTGGTTTGCCCTGTTTCTTATGCAGATTCACCAGATTCTAAACGACAAATGAGACACAGCTACATTTGGCTTACACAAACTGTACCATTAGTAAAGTAAAAATGGGCTTGAAAATAAAATTTCTCCGACATACATAAAGGGTATTTATAGGTAAAGATGTCAAATCAGTAGCCAGACATAATGATTTTTGCAATTTGTGGGGGAGGGTAATTTTGAATTATATGAAAATCTATGACCACATGGAAATCAAAAAAAATCAAAAGAATTAAACCACTTACTAATAAAAATGCAGTGTAGACACTCAACTGATGTACCTAGTGAGAGTCGGAAACTATAGTTTAATAAGATCTCCCTTACCAACAGTGTGCCTTGTCCATGCATTTTGCTGACAATACAGCTACCATCATTATAATAATAGCCATACTCTGGCAACATTATAGAATGCCTAACATCAATACTGGTAGTACTTAGTCGATTGTGAAGTTCAGTGCAGATATAAAACTCCCACGGACAGGCGGGCTTTTGAATCTATAAGAAAGAATAAACACTAGTAAAGCTAAATATACAATATCAGATAGAAAGACTTGCATAAGTCTAAAATGATTTTTTTGTGATATTGTTAATTGTTAGATAATGTTATTAATTTTCATTCTAATTATGTTTAATAATCATTAAGACATGAATTTTATACATTACTTAACATTTTGCAGCTTTGATTTTTTTTATCAAAAGAAAACAAGGGTATATATAAACGCTGAAAATATGATATTTTATGTTGTGTAAAAAATTTCTCCAACTAGTAGTTGAAAATATGATATTTCGTGTTGTATAGAGATTTTCTCAAACTGATAACTTATGTTAAAATAAAATATTTGGCCAGACAGACTTGATCCAGAAAGGAAAACATCTTCTGTATAGGATATTTCCAAATTTACATCAACATATAATTGTTTAAAGCATGAGGAAAAGAATAGTTCAACAAACCTATAAGCCAGGGTATAAATAGAATTGTAAATAATTTTGAAGATCTAATTACAGATTGTTAGAAATAATTTTAGGTATTTCCAACAAAATCATACTTCTATTTAAAAGTGCATGACCATGCATTTTACAATGTGTTACCTTGAGTGCATATTTATCATCACCACCATCAAGGTCATTGAGGTCATTCGTATCTAACATTGAGGCTTGGTACACTTTAGCAAATGCTCCCTCACCAATTCTGTCCTCAATAGAGTAAAGCTCAGGACCTGAAAGAGTTAAATCCACATAAGCAGAGATACTTTAATCCACATAAATTGAACAGGCCTCGAGAGTAGAGGGTAATCATGTAAAGTAGTCGAAAATAAACATGTCAGCTGTGTTAAAGGGTTAAAAAGCCTTTCTTTTTTTAACAGAATCGGTGCTGGTAGGAACTATCAATCAGTTTTTGGTTTTGAGTCACACATAATATAATACCTTCCGCAAATTGTTTACAAATAATAAATTGCAGAATTAGTCTTGAAAGAACCAGTAACAAATCTCTAAAATAATTTTTAACATTTTACTTGGGACGCCAGTCCTCAAATTATCAACAAAATAAGTAAAACGATATGGAATCAAAATTATTGCTATTAATTCCTGCTCTCGAGTATTAGTATACCTAATGTAATTGCTATCCCAGGCTTCATTTCTGGCAGACTTTCCTCTACTTTACAATATCGCTGGTGTGTTTCAAGAGGCTGCGGCAGACGTGATAGGAATTTTGCGACCACATTTTTATCAAATGGATCGTGTGGATCTATCATAATAGACGTCATTAAAATGTGTTGTGTCTGTTCATCTAGCTCTGGTGCCAAGTATGCTGTCGTGTCAATTTCATGGCAAGAGTGGTTGTGATTCGCTGAACCGCTTGACTTAGCGTCTTCATCGCTTCTCTCCATGATTGGACTAAAGGGACAAAAGTAAATGTAAATCGGAAGGTGGAAAGTCCGACTACAATACCACAACATTACAATACATGTGACTGCACTTAATAAATACATAATTATGTAGATCCTACACTGAGGAATTACAACAGTGACACAACATAAAGATACTAGTATTTGATAATCAATATCCTCACTGGGCAATAAGCTAAACGAGAATTTTGCAGTGAAAAATTAAAAAATTTCCACAGGAGAAATAGCAAATTCCCTCAAAGTTCTACAAATTATATACAAGGTAATTTTTTTTTGATGTTTTGAGCAACAATTGAAGTTTTAGACCCTAAATATTCATTTCCTAAAAAAGATCAAACTCACTACAGCTATTAACTGAGGAAATTTTCAGGATAGTTCTACAAGCAATTCCAGATATGTCAGACATGTTTGGGTGTTTTTGTTTGAGCTGGTGTGTCTAAAGTTCTCAGAGATGTTCGCAGTACCATCTTAAAATTGCTACAGTAAACACAATGATGCAGTGAGTTTGATCTTGATTAAACTATTCATTTTTCATAAAAACTCTTGTTGGGTTTCTTGGCAAAATTAGTACCTTATTTTTCTGCATAATCACAGCACACGGGGGATTTTAATTACCTTAAACTTGTACTTTTCTGTGGTTCACTTGGAGCAGTCGTATCAAGAATTTTATCGACTCGCTCACCATCAGCTTTGATTGTACTCAGAGGTGGAGCCGGGAGAGGGACATGTTCTCCCAGTGGATTAAACGGTGTAGACGCGAGATGAGCTGCAGCGGCAAAATCTGGTACAAAACTCACATCTCCCTCGACTTCTACCCCTTCCATTGTCTGGACATGGGTTTCTTTACCAACAATCTGACTATTAATGATAGAGCGTTCAGTTTCTGTAGTATCACACTTTATTGTCTGTTTCTCCTGATTTACACAAGAGTCATTGTATATGATAAATGGCATATGTTCATCGTGTTCTACCCTCTGGTTCTGACCAGATTCACTGTATATGGTAAACGGCTGATTTGTATCGGGGTTTTTTCCTTGATTGGCTTCAGATTCATCAAAAACAGTAAATGGCACGTTTTTGTCTGTTGGATTTTCTTCATAGATCGTAAAAGGTGTGTTTTTACCTGCAAAAACATTATCTGAGGTATGGACTACCGATCGCTCTTGTCTCCAGCCGAATTCTGCCTCCACATCCGGCAAGGAATTGTTGAACATCCCTAGCACAGCTTGCATAGCTTCCCTAGTGTTTACAGTTGGTGAAGGTGCAGCCAATGACTGGCGTTTTGAACTATTGTGGCCACTATCTGGTGTTGGCCTGCCACGACCAGAACTATTCAAGGAGTAATTGGGAGTATGAAGAGAGCGATTCACTGAAGTATGTAATTTTTGCTGTTCTTCCATCATACGTTTTTGTGCTTCCATGGCAATCCTCTGCTGCTCTAATCTGTGTTGCTCTGCTTCAGCGTGTAACCTCTGCTGCTCTTCCATCATTCGTCTTTGGGTATCCATAGCAACCCTCTCCTGCTCTAATCTTTGTTGCTGAGCTTCAAGCTGTTCCTTTTGTTGCCTCATAAACTCGGCTTCTTGGCGTAACTTTTTTTGCTCTTCTTCAATACGACGTCTTTCTCCTAGATAATAAAAGCATTAGAGTGTAACATTTTTCATCAACATTTTCAAGCCATAAAGGAATCCACACTTTTCGTTTTCCCTTCATTCCAATTTTAATCACATTTCTAACAGTTCAATAAGCTTCAAAATTTTTAGGATTTTCTAATCGCACTGGCGGGATGGCTGCCAAGTTAAGATAAAGAACAAGTATATATCACTGTATAGGTTGGGATATGCTGCAAGTGAAATATTTTCCATTTTGATCACACAAATAGATATTGAGAACACCTGAATTTAAACAATCCTATGAAATAAGTCAGACAAACCTTCCATTACTCTTTTCTCTTGTCGTTGTTGCCACCTTGCTGCTCGGATCTCTTCAAATGAGAATTCATCAACACCACAATAAATTTTATGTTTAATGTACATAGGTCTATCTGTTGGGTTATTCTGTTCAATGCATCGACTGATTGAATCAAATGGGTCTGCTGTCTTCTGTGGCTTTCGGCTATTTAGAACTTGATGACCAATTTCCAGTGGTGGTTTACGTGGGGTGCTGTATGAAAATAATGAAAACATGCAAACATCATTTTAAGTAGTCATATAGTTTTAAAAAATGTCAGATACTGGAAATATCCAATACACGAAGTACACACTTTTTCTTGAATGAGTTATACACATATTTAACATGTTAACCTAGAGTTGTTAAGAAAATAGGAAAAATATGTCTTGAGACATCTGCGAAGGTTCAGCTGCTTCGTACGCCTACATAATATTGAATTTATAATAGCAAAAATGTACTTTTTTGCAGAGTGATTATTTTTATATGGTGTAATTCTGACTAGAGTGCATTGAAATTGCGTGTATTACAGTAAAAACAGTTTAAGAGCAACGAAACGGAATCTTATTAATAAGAGAGCACGCGTCAACGTTGGTGTTCAAAGCAATCAAAGACCCCTCTGATAAAAATCGTCCACAGATCAAGACCTCCTCGTAACTTACGAAATGCTTTATACTTACACCATAGCTGAGTCGGTCTGTTCGTCCACATGGACTGAGAAGTTCTGTTGTATCATCTTGCTCAGATCAGATACGGCTACAACTGGTACATTGTTAGACCGTTTCTTCCCCTAGACAAGTGAAATTAACAATGGTGTTTAATGACTGCTTAAGAAATTTCCATTTTTTAAGGACAGAAACGATGGTCAATAGATATAAAACTTTACTACTGAGTACACGGCGAGGATATATATTCAATCATTACAATTTGCAAGATTAGAAACTGCCATGTTTCTTCATACCTCCTGTTGATTTGACAGGCAATTTTATTAAACGTTTATTTTTTATAGATGTAAGATTGCATAAAACCTAAGGCAGCATTAAGTAGTTTGAATTAGATTGAGGAAATTTAGAGTTGTCTAATAATACCTGTCCCTTCTTTCTATATTTCAGTAATAAAATATAACTGAAAAGAAAATCTCAATACTGTGAGTGTACAATGTGTTACCTGGGGTTCTGTCCACATGCCAGGTTTCTGCACATTTTCTTTGTTTTTGGGTAACTGTTGATACTCTCCTGTTTGAGCAGGCATTCTACCCAGTGCTGAGTTTTCATCTGTGTAAAGCTGGAAGCCGGCATCGTTTGTCTGCTTCAGTGGTTGCTTAGAGTGAAGGCCTGATGAATCTACAATACCAAAATGTGCAATGCTTTCAATTTCAAAAGATAACTATTTTATATTACAAACTGATAAATTGAATTTATTTTAATAATCTGATAAAATATATTTTAAGAGCATCCAGCATATCTTGTGACAATGAAATAATCATTTACTATGGAAATATCAGCTCTTTCGTATATAATTAAAATACAAAACCAACACTAATTATACAAACTAGCAAGTGGTGTCATAGCTTTCAGGTCTTTCTACACTGTTTGAGAACTGTGAGTACAGAAAGACTAACAGCCCTCTTTGATTGTTACAGCAAATGTATTATTTAACAAAATGTTTCCAAGTTTTAGAGCTCAAACATGCACAAAATATGGCAAAAAAAAATCCAAACAGCCTCGTAACTGTTTAGATAAAGCTTTACTTTGGTGCACATTTCTTGTTATTAAAAACCGGTTTGTAATAAATATTATAGAACCTAACTTGCAAACTGTGCATACACAAAGCTTACTTTGTTTTACTCCCTGAGCTCTGTTGATAGCTACATTTCCCTTCTTTGATGTTTTGAGTTGGGCTAATGTTGAGCGTTGTTCATTTGTGTCGTTCGCTTCTGTGGGATCCATCAGTTCCCCTGCCATTCTCCTGGCAACACGAGCTTGAAACTCCCTAAAGTGGACATATTTATATGTAACAAATTTGGACCTTACATTTTCTGAAATATTATGACGGTCACATAAATGACTGTTCTAAATCCCTCCCATTTTCTAACGGGTCTTATCACAAATGGCTGTTCCAATCCTTCCCACTGATATTCAACATGCAAAACAAGAATACAAGCAAAATAATTTCTGGTAAATCTTCAAAAATAAGTACTAATGTTTATATATTTGTTTAAATCAAATGATATATAAAATGACATTACACATCTATTCCATATTTCAGTAGCAGAGGATGAATGCTCTGCTTTTTGCTACTGTAAAAATAAGCAGAAAAAAATAATAACTTTTTATTTTTAATTACCTGTGTTGCCGGACAAGTGCTTCATGGGGTTGTGCAAACTTTTCCATGCCTTCCTTAAACACTACATCAGCTTTCTTTGTGTTTCCTATTCTCTCAAGCTCCCATGCCCATGCCTCATAAAACACAGCCACCTAAACAAATGGAAGGTAAGAAAATGCACTAATACTGGTATTTTTAAAAAATGTCAAATTTCATATTCTTCTTCAACCTTTACACTGTTTGCAGCACAAAGATTTACTGTGCAGGATGCTCCTCTGTTATGTAATCGTTTAAGAAATTCTTAGTTTTAATTGTTTCCTTTCAGTAAAACGTGTAATTCTACAGAATACAACAGTTTTGGTGCACACTTTATAGTTTACAAGTGCCTGCTCATACCTGATGTCCTATGCTCTGGTCATATAAAAACTTGTAGATTTCGAGTGGCTCGCAGCAGAAATTTGACTACAAAAAAACAAGATTAATCTTACACACTGAAGAATTAAGACCTACATCATGTAAACCAACAAACTAATGTATGTAAGTCCCGGGGGAAGGACATTCAGGTCTATTTAATGTAATTGTATATATGTGCCGCCCCATGGATACTTTTTTCAGCCTCGATTTTTACCATGGGATATCATTTTTATTTTTAATTCATGGTGGTGATATTTGCAAATAATCTTTTTACCAATAAATAATTAATTACCAATGATATAGTTCTTTATTTGTTTCCTTTGATGTCATCAACCATGGGCTGCACATTTCCAGGATTTGTTTAACATGGGGTTTACTTTTCAAGAATTGTTTTACCATTGGATATGGTTTGGATGCGGTATATATATATATTTAGAACGCAATTTTTACCATAGGATAAGGGTTATTTACCCAGGGCCTTACACCCCCAACAAGTTTGTTGTTAAGTGCCACCTCAGGGAGTATGTGTGGACTAATAGATCAGTACTGGAACTTTTCTTACTACTCATATGTAAGATTCAAATATGTATACTACTGCTCACTACTTGCACATGACAAACTTATCAATAAACACGTAGCAGTCATCAATTGACATGTCCACACTGTTGATAGAAATTTGTTCTATGCAAGACATTTACCTAACAGGAGTATGCAGACATAGTAGGTGGATTCAATCATTTAAAACAAAATTAATATTTAAATTAGCATGTCTTACAAATTTTATCCAAGTTTCAATGTAGCGCTGATCGTTAGTATAGCGTTGGTCATCTTTAAATGTTGTTAAGCACTGTTCCAGCAAAGTTGATACATTGCAATCTTTACCACCTTTGGGGTAATTCTGTTCTATCCAATTTATGTACCTGGAAAATTGCATAACTCATAACATGAACTAAAATGAACTTGCTTTGATTATAATATATTAACCTGAATTCAGAAATAATATCAAAAACAAACAGATGATTACACCAGATATAAACCATAGGCAGGCATGTACATGTATCCACAACTGTTTATTCATACTCAAAGTAACTCACCTGTCCCAAACGCTGAAAGGGTCATCCCCATTATAGAGCCGAAGTTCAGTCTCAAATGCACTACAAACGTTGATAAACATTTACATGTTATTATATGTATAAGTATATTACTGTGGAATATTTAATTTAAATGTATGAAAACTAAGAGTTTTAAACTTTAATCGATAATATCTTAGGGTTTAACTATAGTGTAGACTTTAAGTATAGTAATATAGTTGCTTTTTATAATTCACTAATTCAATTCAAATAAAATTAAATATCGAATTTTAAAATGTTTTTGGGCCATTTATATTTGGAGTTTTCTTTGGGCGTCAAAAGAAGTTATGAATACTGATATCTTAGCAACAAATATGCAGCTTGCAATTACTGTTTTTCATCTTTTAACCTCTGTTGCAGATCAGTTGAATTTGGTTGGAGTGCAGCGGTTAGACTCGCAAACTTCCGTCCCGATTTCAAAGGTTGCACATTTTCTTTGCTCAATTCCCATTCATCAGTAGTACGGTTGTTTTCAGTACTCATCTTGAGAATTATATAATGCAAGTATGTCTTGATAAAAAAAATTAAACAAAAAAATGCAGTAGATAACGCAAAATGTATAAACTAAAACTTGAAATCACACATGATCTACAGTTCCGTTAACAAATTTCATCTTCAAAATAGGCGCCTTGAACGTGCGCATGCGTATTTTACTTCCGTTAGACAACTTTGAAACTCTTCTGGCAATGGAGGTGCAAACTGTAGTACACTGAAAGGCACGTGTGAAAAGATGCTTCGACTTCGGGGTAAAAAAAGATCCCAAACCAAAGACTCTGAAACGCCAAATAGCAAACAGGGATTTGCTAAACGCGACAGAAGAGCCTCTAAACCATTAGGTGACATAGAAGATAAGGATGAGGCCGAAAAGGTTTTGGAAAAACTGGTATTTGGGGGAGAAGATGAGATCCTTGAAAAATTCGAACACAGATTGTCAGAAACGAAAGATCAGAAGGTATAAAGTGATGCGATTTTTAAATGAAATATCTATGTTTTGCTGTTATTTATTGAAAGCTAGTAATGACTACATCCCAGGGGGTCACTTGTGTAAAGGGTGGGTCCACATGCACGAACATTGCTTTAAAAAATAGCATATATAGCTTGCTAAAAAAACGGGACCCCTGGCCCTGTGCCTGTGGCTTTAGAAGACTTGCAGGCGTAAAATGTGACCATCAGGCATCACTCACTCCGTTTTCTGACTTTTCACACGATTTCGTTCGCGTACGTGGACTATTCTTTGACCCATATGCTCCCCCTGGGATAGTCCTGGCTAAATGACCCTACAAATCTAGGACTACCTTCGGGCCTACATGTATAGATCGTAACATGCCATTAAAGTCGATAATAATATTTGGGCAGTATTTAGTACCAAGTACCACACGTAATATTTCTCAAGACTATTATTATTAAATGATACACGAATTGAAATATGAATGAAAACATTAAGTTTTATCATTGTGTTGCAGATTCTGTCATTCACTGATACTGAAAAGAAGCCAGTGTGGGAAGATGAAGATGAAAGTGAAATCTTGCAGTGAGTTTACTTAGCCATGGATTAAAAAACAGATATTTTTTAGAATAAATAGTCTATATAGTGTGATGTTGTACTTGTGCTTTGGTACTGTATATTTGCATAATTTGCTGGAGATTAACAGAACTTTTCAAATGTGTACTAGTACACATTCAAAATGAGATCAGTATTATTTTTACACAAACTCAATTTTTTGCTTTGCTTTGTTTCAAAATAGGTTTTTTTTCCGTAGTATTGTGAGAGAATGTTTGAAAGTCACTTCTTTGGTACCTTGTTTTATTTATTTTTTTTGTTGACAGGGTCGAAGTAAAAAAAGATAACTTACTATCCAGTACAATTAGGATACAAGAAAAAACTTTAAGCGGAAAGAAATATTCTCAACATTTGAAACAACAGTAAGTATTCTGGTTAGGATACAAAATGTTTGTGGGACTGTGTCATATTTTACATTCATAATAATGAAAACTTAATGTGTATAATTATTTAGGCTAGTAGCATTTAGTTAATTGAATTTTAAGTTTAAGATTAAATATCAATGTAACAATTGTGTCCTTTTGTTAGAAACAGTTTGATAAAATTTTGACCTTATGTTAGTCAAGAATGTTTCACTGTAATATATCAGGGAAGCAGCTGCACATAAATATTTAAAAGACTATTACGACAGGAAGTTATACATATTATAGACTTGCTCAAGTCCTTGTGAACTTAAAAAAAAAAAAAAAAAAATTAATGTTTATTTCTCTTTTTTATACCTTTTACATCAGTGTTTTTAATGATCTCGAAATTATTTTTTTTTTTTACTATCATATATATGTTGAGTGTTAGCCGTCCACAAGGACTTGTAAAGTTCGCACTCTGCGACCGTGGCGCCACCTTACACCATCCTGAATTCCGGAGGGTGACGTCATCTATATCCGCCATATTGGA
>JAOXYB010045703.1:0-12371 GCA_028565635.1 Phoronis ovalis | reverse complement strand
TAATATACTTCATTCATACTGTACGTGGAACATTATAATGCACTTCATTCATACTGCACGTGAAACATTATAATGTACTTCATTCATACTGCACGTGGAGCATTATAATGTAATTAATTTATACTGCATGTGGAACATTATAATGTACTTCATTCATACTGCACGTGGAACATTGTAATGTAATTCACTCATACTGCATGTGGAACATTATAATGTACTTCATTCATACTGCGCGTGGAACATTATTTTATTTAATGATACCTATCAATTATAAGTGAAATTGATAATATTGAAGACACTTTCTGGAAACTCTAATTTCTTAGGCTGATTTCATCTCATCATCAACTAGTTCTAAAACACATTTGTTAGGTGATAGGGAATATTTTTTTGGATAACATAATTTATATTTTACCTGTAAAGTGGTGTTCCTAAATCTCGATATGGATAATTTGGAATTAAACAGTTTATTTGTTCGTTCTAAAAAGAAAAAAGAAAAAACAGACAGTGTTAAATTTGAAAACATGGTGAAAGTACGTATTTGCGCATTCTATAAAATTACAAACAGTTCATGATAAAGGTGCTTATCGATTTTATGTGAATGACCTGCATGGAAAGTAAAAGCAGAGTGTAAACTAACTTGCATATGCAAATTAAATCTTGAATAATTAAGGAAATGTAGATGTACGTGGTACTTAAAATAATTAGTTATGCTGCAAATATACTTGTTTACGTTTACGATCAACACGTATCAGTTATATTTTATGAACTTTAGCATGAATCACATTTAATATTTCATTATTCAAAAGTTCTGAGAAGAGATACGTTAAATCCTACAGAGTTCATAATATTTTTTTCTTAATACACAAGCAAAATCAAAGTATTTATGAAACAGAAGGAACATGGGGCGTGCACAAAGTGTCCGTTTAATTACGTTTCTTTTTGTTCCTGCGCGGAGGAACATTGTGTATAAGCTTTAGATAGCTCTAGGAACAAAATGATACGCGAAATATCATATCTTTTCCTTCCCGTTTCATTAGATGAAAATAGACTTTTCATCCTGTGAAACTAATATTCTTTGTTTTGCTCTTTCCTTTTTAAGCTGGCAGTCTTCTAATGCAAACAGGAAAAACCTACAAAATTAAATGTAGATTATTTTTAATGTTTTGTTTTAACCATATTTATGTATGAATATAACATGGTCTAATTATGATGCAATGACTCGAGTCCCTCAATCTTTTATTTTGGTTTTATTTCATTATAATAAGAGAAAGACAAAAAACATGACATAAATAATGAATTCTGACGCGGCATTATACTTTTTATAATGCACTGTGAATTCGAAGATGCAGGTACTAATTTATAGGGCCAAATGTATAAATTTGCTAAAAAGTGATCATATGCATTGCGTTGTTGTTCCAAGTCCACTGTAAACATCACAATTAAATTACAAATTGTAATAAACCTTCGATTAGAAGATAAATTCAAATTGGCTGTTATTTTAGCATTGAGAAACAATGCGAATAAATTAAATTGTTAAAGTTTATTCTTCATATGTATGTGCAGTTTATTTTCTGCTTAATTTTGTGGTTATGATATAAAAAACTACAAAATTGGTTTTACTATACTTCTAATAGCTGACCTTGTTGTGACCGGAGATTGTTATCAACGGAAACACATAAAATTGTGAACTTCCAATATGTCGTAATTTTAGCTCAAGGTTGTTCCTAATTTAAAAAACAGTATTACGGTACATGTACATGAGAGAGATCATTTTTTTTTCACATGAAATAACTACATATTCAAATTTCTTTAGACCATGACCAAGATTATAAATTAAGAAACGTCTGACATCTTCTTCATGTATATTTTGTAAACTGTATTTTTTAATATTCTTTAAAAAGATTTTAAATGTATGGTTCACAACAAATGTTTTTTCTGAATACGCAGGCATCACACTATGAACTTCATATTTAGCTGAATTTGTTAACTGTTCATTTAAAAAAAATTTGAACATACTATAACACACAAGTTTCAAGCCTGATATGAGCTCACATGACCCTGTTTTTGTCTAATATGTACGGTAAGATACGGATGCCTGTTGCCTATATACCTAATGACTATTAAAAATGTTATGTATTTTATACGTATGACTGTTTGTATGTACTAATATTGTATAATTAAACACTAGATGCTGGCAATGGCGGACTACATTACTATCGTGTACAAGTAAACACATTTCTTTCGAAATGTTATTATATAATAAAACACCATAAGAATAATGCGAAAAAATATATATAAAAAAATCTTCGCTTGCAATACGACTAATTATATACTTTGCAAGGTGTTATGTTTTAATAGTTCCTAATTAGTACGAATATCTATCAAAGCAGTGGGTAATTTGTTGCCAAAATCAAATTTTTCGACGCCACTAGTCCTGAATTTAGACACACTGTCTCTAGAGTGTGCTAATTAGTAAGACTCAGTCAAGATTAAAGATAATGCAGGATAAAGATTCTTCCAGCTGTCTTGTCTGTTACAGAAGCAAGGTGCTTGATAAAAAAAATCATATTAAACTTACATTGTATGACTGACTATTTTTAAGAAACGGACGTAAAAGTACAAAGTGACTTGAAAAAACTATACTAATTTTAAAATATATACAAAAGTATATAATTGATTTTTTTTTTATTCATTTAAAGTATAACATACTAAAATGTATGGGGGGTATCTTATCTTCTACGATCAGTTCAGGGAGATTCATGCACAGGCCAATGAATGCTGAATTATAATGTTTGAGATAATAAATTATAAAGTTTTTTCTTTATTTCATATTTTATTTGGAAACCAAAAATAATTAAATGCTAATTACATATTTTAGGAGACGAGAGATCTCCAGATTCGGACAAAGACAAGCCCAGAAGAAAACAACGCCGGAACAGGACCACTTTTAATAGCAATCAACTTGGGGCCTTAGAAAGAGTTTTCGAACGGACGCATTATCCCGATGCTTTTGTAAGAGAAGAGTTAGCCAGACGCGTTAACCTCAGTGAGGCAAGAGTTCAGGTATTTAAACAAGTGTGTTGTGAAGCATTTCACGATTTAGTACCAATATGTCGGAATGATTTAAAGTACAACGGCATTGTTTTCTACATCCTAATAAAATAGCAATCTTTGACGTCAACATTTCTGACATTTTATGAAAGAAATTTTATATTTGGGAATCTTAGAAATGTATCGTTTCGTACTGGTTTATGTCACTCCTTTATTTTCTCTGTTTATTTAAAAAAGTTGATTTTGTCTATATCTATTATGAAAGGATAAATACTGCGTCAGAAAGCAATCTGACCAAATTTTCATTAAAATGTAAACTGAATTCTAGTCTGTGCTCAGACTGTTTTCTTCATTTTATTATTGTAATGTTCGGTTAACGTTCTGCTTGAAAAAAAATTAAGATTTTATATCTTGACTTGACGAGTTTCATCGCAAAATTTTATTCGTTTTTTTTGAGTAGAGAGATTGATGTCTTATATTTATACATCAAGGCAACCATTTAAATCACTTTTAAAATCTTCGGTCAGAGTTAATGACAAATGGCTGGCTTTATGTATACTAGTTTAATATCGACCTTCTCTGTGAGGTGTTGGACAGGTGCCTATATGTCACACAATTGATTGTAGACGTTGTCTCCATGGAAATGGCACAGAAAAGTGACACTTGTATGACAAATTGTTGAGCGTCCCACATGAAATTGTCGGGGTTATTTTGTTATCAAAACTTGGTTAAATATACATGCATATTACTTCATTTACTTAATTATAGGAATTTATTTCATAGAAGAAATGTAGTCAAGTCAATCATGTCTCTTATTCACGATAGTGCTGTAATTAATGTTCACATTTATTTTAGTCATTGAAACTTTTAGGTATGGTTTCAAAATAGAAGGGCAAAATTTCGTCGAAATGAACGACACGTGCTTGCGCAGCGAAACACGTTCTACGGTGGGAATTCTCGAACAGTTGAACAGCCAATTATGGAACAGCCTATTGGACAACGCCCAACATCGATCTCTCCCGAATGTCAAAGATCTCCCTCGATGGATTTTCTAACATCACCCGTAACATCTCCAATTCCCTCGACAATGACTTCATCAATATCCTGGACCAGTTCGCAACCTGTTTTACCAAACTACAACACAGCGACATCTTGCTCCCAAAATTATTCTAGTTGCGCATTGGCAAATAGTAATAATGATCACATAGGTTTTGTTGCTTCCAGCGTTAATGGAGATAGCAGTTTGACAAATCTGAGACTTAAAGCACAGGCTTATTCAGTGGTGCCATCTGGTGGTGGACAGGAACAGTATGCAGTATAAACACGAAAGACAATAACAGCATATTTGTTTTGTAAATATAGACCGCCATACAATAATAGAATTGATATATATTACTGATATATATATCGTATATATAAATAAATAATACAAATAAAGGTACAAATAAGTGTTACCAGAAATAACATAATTGTTACAAATAAATTTGTGAATTTTGTATCATGTTGACCAGCGATATTGATCAACCGGTATTAATTAGAGATATAACATACCATGGCATATTAAAGTCAGTCAAAGAACTGTGATTTACAAATCCCTAGCTAAGAGATATTGGAACAGGATATTAGGCAGTAGCTGGTTTTATGGGGGTTTGAGGGATACAATCGAAACCTCCTCAAATAAAAAAAATACAATTTCATTAAAGTGTAGCCTTCCTCTCCTAATCAAAATACTGAGTCTAACCCCCTCTTGCACCCACTCATAGTACACATTTTGTATGCACTTTATGTAGTGTTCATTTTGAACGACTGTCATACGTACAAATGTGGGCAGTTACACAAAAGTACATGCACTTTAAGTTTTATAATTTTGGAACCATACGGAGGAGATATGACTCGTAACGTAATAGATATAGCGAAACGATTGATGCAAGAGTTTATATGCAATAATATCATAATACGGGCTGCAATCTGCTTAACGATTACTTTTAAAGATACTTATGATAAAGAACATTAAGTTGTTTATTTATTGTAAGTTGTTTACAATAAGTTGTATAACACTCATTTGTTATGCATATACGTCCCCTGTTTGCATTCAACTTCGTCATTCTTCACAATGTTCCGTAACACCGCGTACCATAATTCTAACTATTATATCAATGGTCCAAACCGGATTTTATCACCAGTGGTTCTGACGATCCTCCCTTTTGTTACTGTAAAAAAAGTGTACTGTCGCGTTGGTAAGAGATCTAGGGATCTTTTAATTAATTGGCATGTGATACTATAAGAATCAGGAATTTGATGAGAAATTTACATTTTAGCACAAACATTTGTTCTGTTATATTTTTATTACAACCACACATTACAGTATAACCAATACTTTAAAACCTACATTTCACTTAATACACCAAGTGGAATATTAACTTTGGTGCTACCTTACTAAACAAATACAAACGGATCCCGAGTTCAATGAAGTATAAAAATACATGATCTATAAAACATAGCTACATAATTTGCAAATTATGCAGACAGAGAAAACTCAGTTTTATAATTTTCGATCTCGCTTGTGCCTTGCTTACCATGAGATAGATATACGCATGTATTGGATCATGTTAATCGTGATTATACAGTGAACTTTCCATTTTTTGTTAAAAGTACTGTTTCTCTGCAATACTGAAAATTAAATATTTATAAAAACCTTATAAAACGATATTCATATACTAAAAGTTGCTATCAATTTCGAAATTTGAACATTTTGTTTAATTTAAAAGATGTGTTCTGGACTTAATTAGAAGCGATATCATCACCCCTTGTGCTAAAACCGGTTTTAGACCATTGATATAGAGACTTGATCAATTATCGTTCGAGGCGGAAGTTCATTATCCTCGGGGAAATACTTGTCATGTTGTTTTGACTCTGGTGTTTTAAAAATGCACGCAATGTAAAAACTATGTTAACCTCTGGTAAAGAGTAATTTGATTTAGAGTGTTCACCGGAATACTAACTCTTTGCAGTGTAAAATGTAAAATCCGTCGATTTTTATATTTTCAATTTGATCACAAAAAGGTAAAAGGTATATTTAGATAGGTAAAAACTATAAGTGAAGTGATCGCATATTTTTAAACCATACTCAGCTTGTACCAGTTTACTCGATGGCACACGCCACGGACTAGTAAAAACAAGGTAAAAAAGTGTTAAGTATAACATTAATAGTTGTGACTAGCTAGCTAGCTAGGGGCTGAGGCAAACAAAAATATAGCCGTCTTACTATTTTAAAATAAGATGTGACGAGATCCTTTAGTTTTATTTGGAATAACTTATGGAAAGGACTTCTTCGTTCACCGCCAGGAGGACTCAAGTCTATAAATATTTTGGTTCCGCTGACACGAAACCTGAGTACAAAACTAAGTTGTTAGTGGGGACGATCACCTGGACGTTATAACGTTATAAGCACGGAATTCTAAGGCTCTATTCAGAAGTAAATAGTAGAATTTTAAAACACTGTGCCCCTACCGGGTTCACGGACACTTCCATTAAACATGTTTTATAACCTTTTAGCTTTTAAACAAATATCATTCCTGTATTAAATTTCAAAATATGTTGGCGTCACAATATTACATAGTAAACAAAATATGAGTAACAAATGACAAATTTTATTATAAAAAATAGAAAAACAAATTTGAGTTACTCTTGGAGGATGATAATCGAAAACCATTTCGTAAGTAACGCAATCCCATCACAGTACATCCGGTTTACAAGATGCCGAAAACATGACAAGACGCATGTTGGGAATTCTCTTAGCGTTATTAACAATTTTATCTAACTTTTCCGTCTTGGAGGCAGGTTTATATGACCAGAACGATGCTGTCACTATTCTTGATAATTCTAACTTCAAAGGGACAGTATGTAACTCAACAAGTGCTTGGATGGTCGAATTTTACAACAGTTGGTGTGGGCACTGTATAAGATTTGCTCCCATATGGAAAGAGTTTGCCGTGGATGTCACAGGTTTGTTCAGAAAAGTAGACGAGGATATATTTTACAAGATGAATTTACCTAGACGGTGCGATTCCAGCGATAAAAGAGGCGAAAATAAACACCGCATGTGTTCATACTAATACAGTAATAGGCACAATATCTATCGGTCTAACTCTAAACACTTTCCTTGTCGAAATTAACAAAAACTCACCCAACGATAAAAAATGTCACACCTTAATTAATACTCCAGTAGTCTGTCTTAGTTTGATATTAGTATGTGACGAAAGTACAGCTGTATATATGTAAACAAGTCAGATGATAAAAAATCAGTGAAAATTAATGTAGACCACATTATTGTTGCTACGCATTTAATATTGATTTAAAATTCAGCAAATGTTGTGATGAAGCAAGATTTATACTTTTTTCACTTGAAAATAACAAACTAAGCCATAGGAGTATTGCTGTTTGAAAATATACTTCGTACAAGTGACTTTTTGTTAATTTCGAAAAATGATAGATTTGACTAGCAAAGTGATGTTTTTATGGTTGTCATGATAATATTGAAAACGGTTCAGAATTAGCGCTGAAGTCATTCTGCATTTTTGTTACACTATCAATAGGAAGAAAGTTGGGTTGGCACTTGCACAAGTTAAGTGATAAGTACATGTGTGAATGCAGCAGGGTTAAAAAAGACTTGTACATAATTATGTAGTGTGTTTGGGTACTTGCCTTTTCACAGAATACTGCCTGTATCCAAAAACTACAGTTTCAAAATGAACCCTTTTATTGTCATTAGCATTTCCTCTTTCACCCACATAGACTCACTGTTCAAAGCATATAATGTCTTTGCTGAATGCAGGTTAAACAAGCCTCAAACAATTCTTCACTTTGGGTAAATTGTAAATGAAAATGATATGAACTTGCCATATGTCAAAAATAATTTCCTTTAAACCCAGGTTTCTCACCACAAAACAAAGTGCACTTTTAACACATGTATTGCCTAACTTTAAAAAAGATTTGACACGTCATGAGGTAGGAGTGACAGTATAAATGTTAGTGACCTATAAACTTCAATTTGCCACATATTTGCATCATTGATTGTGCATGTCATGTCATGTATGTATATTAACTTGTATAAACAGCCACATTTAGAAGTGGGATATTTTAAATATTATTGGAAATTTGCTATTTTAACATAATAATGTTTCTGTTTTTATTAAAAAGTTAATCTTATCTGCTCTCTGGGACTATTATAACTAACTAAGTAATAGTAGTCCCAGTCTGCTGTGTACCTTTTCTTAGCATGTTTTACACTTGAAATATATTTATAGATTTTTTTCAGAACTGTTAAAATAGGTATAAAAGGTTAAATTACTTAATGAAATGCTAGTTATTAATATATCTATAATACTAAACGAAAGGTGTGGATTTTTCTCACCGAAACTACGTCTAGGTATGCAGCAATATCGGTGTGTAACCATGTCTGGTAGATTACTTACGTTGTCATTTACTGCTATTTTACTGTCGATGTTGTACATCTCAGTGGCAATTTCTAGCATTTAACGCAGGCACTAATTCTGAGCCATAAGTCCCGATTACACCACCTCACTTGGGGCGTTGTGTGCAAGTTATAATGCTAACATACTACTACCTGTAGTCTATATGAGGACCATACCCTAGAAAATCCCAAGGTCCGTTTCTAGTTGTAACATAAAATGTTAGTCTACATGTACCTTACGTGGTCCAAAATTGCAATAAGAGAATTAACGCAATGTCAAAATATATAGCTTTCATGTTTCTGCATTGGATCTAGAGATTCTTGAAGAGACTTGTTTAAATTATTTCCACTGCTTGTTTTAATTGATATTTGTCCATACCTCCTAGTAAAAAATCTAACTTGTTAGGCATGCTTAATATGTGAAGTCACTCTCAATGTTAAGAGTTTGTTTTACAGCACACTGTTGCAGTAATGTGTTGCAGATGATAATGAATTGAATTACACATTAAAATATTAAAGTCTGAAAAACTACAACTGAAAATCCCCTAGTTTGTGAAAATGAGAAACATTTAATGTTGTAAAATAATCTAATGGGCTTTAGGTAATAACATATGCATGTATAATATTGATTTTGTTATTATTAGAATATAATGTATTGTTTGCATATGTTATATTTACAATGAAGGAATCTAATGCCTTGTTATGTCTGCAAAATAGTTAATTTGGCTACTTCATTGTTTTATAAAACTCTTTAACCATTAACATTTGCTAATAGTTGTTAGTCTTCATATTTACTGTCATTCCATACATTTTATACTGAACAGCACCAAAGGTAGATAATGCATGT
The DNA here is from genome assembly GCA_028565635.1 of Phoronis ovalis. Classification (NCBI taxonomy): domain Eukaryota; kingdom Metazoa; phylum Phoronida; family Phoronidae; genus Phoronis; species Phoronis ovalis. The sequence goes on along the minus strand of JAOXYB010045703.1, from coordinate 3,000 downwards.
ATGTAGGAACCTACATACATACACACGTACACATGCATGCACACACACACACACACAAATTCTGTGAACTGATTTTTTATCAAAAACATTCATTTAATAAAAGATTGAACTCGGCTGTTTACTCGAGTAAAACTCCAAGGTGGTGGTAGGAGCACTTCCATTACCTTCAGGGTTTTCGATGGAACTAATGTGTCCAAAATGTACGAAAGTGCTTGTAGTAGTGCTGTGATGAGTTTGATCTTCACGTATTTTCCATAAAAACAAGCAATTCTGTGGCAATAGTATAAAGCTTATTTTCTGAAGAATTTGTTCCCCAGTGAGGTAATATTGAATACCACAGGGTCTGAATTGTTACATACATGTATTAATGTACTTATAAAAATACAATAGGGAGTGAAAGTGTATTGCTATCTTTTCTAAATGCTTTTTAAATTTTAGAATTGAATATACTAAAGAAATGCCACTTAATTTCTTTAAATTATTCACCCTGATGTTCTTGTCTTCTGAAATTATTACTTAATATATATGCTTAATTTTTTTAGCCTGGAATAGGGTTATCCATATTGGAGCAGTGGACTGTGCTGAAAAAGAGAATATACCATTATGTAGAAGCTACAGTATTAAGGCATATCCAGCTATCAAGGTATTTCTTGAGGTGTACTGAATCACTATAAATTAACCACTGATCCAATCAATACAAACTGGTATTCGTGGAGTAGCCAGAAGCGTTTTACCAATAGATGAAAATAAAAACAAGAAATCAAAGTTTGTCCAGTCTTGTTCTCTACATACATGTATCCACCATGATGTATGTGTTGTGAATAGAGATGATGTGTTAACATAATTTTTATTTCTTTGTTTCTGTAGTTATTTGGACCATTCATCTCAGAAACAGATGTTGGTGAAGACTATTTAGATTTAAGAGAAATGGAAGAAATGCGACAGGGAATAATACAACTTATTGAAAAAGAAACACAATCAAAGGTGCCACCAGGATGGCCTGGTCTCAAACCAGTACAGTATGTACATGTAGTTACAGTTTTCTTCTATCTTTGTTTCTTTGAATTACATTGAATTTCTTGAACTTGTACTAGGAAAGTCAACCCGGCAGAGAACCTGGCATATCAAAACGCGTGGCAGAATGACATTCCTTTTGAAATGTGTCAGAGAATAGTTTATTAATAATAGTTAGCCTATGCAGATAGTTAGCGATAGTATGGGCCAGCTTCACTTGCAGCCTAGAACACTCTTTTAGGCAAGAACATTGCGCCACTTTCCAGACAAACGAAGCATTTACTGGACAATTCCAATGTGTATTCATGAATGTACAATAAGAAATACCCTCAACTTTTCGAAGTACTTGTATATATTATGATTCTAAGAATGATGTCTACCAAATCAGACATGCTTCATAAATTGCAATCCCTACCTATAGACCACATATTGCCCATACTCACCAACCACCCTAATATGTGATGGGCATTTGTTGTCGATAACTTGTTTTGGATTGTTGCCTGTGAAATTCCAAATTTGGTTTGTTATCCGCAGTTTCCTGCAAAAAAAATAAATTGCTAGTGGTCAGGTAATTTTCTATATATTCTGGATTGCTTCCATGTTCCTTATTAAAATTTTGAATTGATTCCAGTTAGTCAGATATAACATAATAAAGTAACAATTCGATAAATAATGACTTACAGAAGGAAAATGCATTGTCAGTAAAGTCGAAACTTTAAGACTCTTGTAAGTATTCTTACAGACATGGAATCATAAGGGGCCACTTGTAACAAATAGTTTAGCAAAAATTTGATTGCTATTCAAATATTTTAAAAATTATAGATTGCTACCTCTCTAACCTTGCATTCAATTAGATGTGTTCCCACAAGCTATTTTTTTTAATTTAAAAAAAAAAATTGCCCTGCGCCAGACATTAAACATATGCTTTACTGATTCTAAACAATCTGTTAAAAAGCAAATTATCTGATTTCTCCTGGTGTGTGTAATTAGAAAATGTAATTCCTTTACAAGCTTAAGTGATTGAAATACTGAAGGATGAACAGGACCAAGAGATCTCTGAAAAGTGGAACTTCTTTAAATATGTAATAGATTGAAGAACATTTTCTAAATAATTCATATTTATTCTGCATATCAAAGTCAATGTTAATCTTTTATGTTGTTTTATAATAAGTACCAGTATAATAATCATGTTAATCATGTTCTCTATTAATTTGGCTATGTTGACTTGGATATCACAATTATCCATAATGATTGAAAGTACCAGCACATTATAGAGATCAAATTGGCAAATAAAATCACTATATGACATCTGATCAACATTTTTAGAAGCAACCCTACAACAGAAATTCAATGTCTACTACATGTTAATGGCTGTCGTTAAATTATTCATTCATAATGCATTTACTATTTTAGAAAACTGTGACCAAATATAAAAAAAAAATTCAAGTTCACTGGCAGAGTGTCATTATTAAATTTGCTTCAATCCATAATTGTACGGTAATAGTAATTTCTTTCCCAAACTATATGTAAGTGCTTCATTTATTTAGCATTTATTTACTGATGGTACTGTGTGATCTCTATTTTTTTTTAATCAATCCCAGTGAATGCAATTGTTGTGCTTGTAAATGTTTGACTAGCTACATTTGTTGCAAATTAGTGAGACATTTTAGCAAATTTAGTTTCACTAGTGTTGCAGATTAGAACAAATGCTACTTGTCCAAAATCTGACAAGCTATAATACCAGTCCCTAGCTTATCTTTTCTTTTGTTTGTCAGTGTATTCATATTATTTATATAATACTTAACTTTGTTTTGTAGCTCCACAGATGTGGTAAAGACAAGCACTGCAAAGTTTGCCAGTCTAGTTGTTGAAAAAGATCACTCATTTATAGGACGGGAGGTGAGCAGATCGGTAATATCGTGATATAGGTCCATTTGGACCTAATACATTTTGAAATAATCTTCCGCCAAAAAATAGTCCTTCATG
>JAOXYB010045692.1:0-12372 GCA_028565635.1 Phoronis ovalis | reverse complement strand
TTTGCTACCACAAGCTAACATTTTGGATTGGGTTCCGCGGCACATCCCCGTAGTCAAAAAACCTTGAGTACCCCCCCAGGGGCACATCTTCACATCAGTCATCCACAAACTGATGAATTCAACATATTCAAACACTGTCAAGCAATTCTGACAATATTTTAAATACGTTTTTTGAAATCTTTTGAAAAAACGGCAGTGATTTACGATTTATGATTGATAAGTAATCTTTGTCCAATGACACCAGCATGGTACTGTCAAAGAGGTATCAAGAGCATGGAATGAAACCTTCTGTTTCTTGGTCCATATTTTTCTACTATATTACATATTTTTAACTTACCACGCCATTAGGATTATACACTGTACCGGCACGTAAACCCCAGCCAACTTGGGCACTCGTCAGATTATCATCTGTAAGGAAGCTTTCACAGTACCAGTTATCAAACTCTGAAATAAGAAAATATCAACAATAACTAGAAAAGTGAGAAAATTCAGTTTGGAATAATTTTGAAATAACGTGTAAAAATCCAGTAACTGTCCTGATCTCTGTTACTCAATCCATATCAGAAATGAAAGTAAATGTATCAGAGAATCAGTCATTGCTGGAATACAGATTTGTTTGCATAGTTGTTGTAACATATCTTAAAATGTTATAATATTTAATGGTATAAGCTTCAATGTATTTTCCATAACAAAGATATATTCTATACATTTTCAATTCATGCAACATTTTTAAATGTTGCATCTTAAAAGTTTAATAACAAATATTAATCTTCATTCAAACGCCTACCTTGAATTAACTTATGTCTGCATTGATCTACCAATTTTTGACAGTACTGAACTTCAGATTTCATATGTTTCAAGTCATCGTAATCATTTCTGTATGCTTGTTTTAAGTCCTTCAGTTTTTTAATTTGTAAAAACTCTTCCTCGCTAATTATAGCTTCACCATCTTCATTGTAGGTAAAACCTGGATATAGAAAAGAACATGATATAAATATAAGGAAGTGGTCTTGATGGATTCTAGGTTAAGTTTGACATTTTCTTGGTTAAAATTCACGAATCAAATACAAAAAAATTATCTAAACCGAGACATTGCACTATATAGTGCACTCAGAAAATGATAGATTACAAAATATATTATGACAAGAGTTGCATGGGGAAATACACCCTATCTACATGAAAAGCATGTCCAGCTATGCAAAATCATTGTTGATGAAGCAAATAAATGTTCAAAAACCGGGAATGAAAATAATGGATCTTCAAAAAAACTATTTACCTTGTGCTTCCCTTTCTGTCTTCAATTGTTCTAATTCTTCCCGTGTGCTGTCAATATCCAATTTAATTGTGTTAATTTGTCGAGCACGATTAGCATATTCTGTCTTCTTCTTTGACAAAATGTCCTTATTTTCTGTCAAAATTCTATTGATTTCACTGCCTCTTTCTTGTTTGAATTCTTCAAATGCCTGTGGCCTTGTTGGTGGAGTACTAGAAAGAAATTGGTATCAGATTTATTATAAGTTACTAGACAGTATAATACATGCATTGTTCCAACTTAATCTTATAAATATGCTAATTACAATATGTGAGCATATACACCTGATAGTTCTAACGTGAATCAACATTTCAGTAAAACATGGATTCTTTTTTACATGAAGTGGTTAATAAATTATAGAAGAGATTTTGTGAATAAAAATGATACTACGTAATTGATTTGTGTATTCTCTGCATTTACCTTGGTCGTTCTTTAGAAGTCGATTTCTTTAATGCTTCAGTACTACTGGGGGTTTCAACTTCTTTTTCTTCGTCTTTCTTTTCTATTGGGCTGACTGGTGTCTCAACTGGTTCCCGACCTTTGCCGCTAGCCACAGGACTTCCTGTGTTCTTTGTAGGACTAAATATAAAGCAAAAACAGAAATCCATGCTGGAGTATGCAACAAATTGATGACAGTGACATTTTTATACAAAAGACAAGAAGATCGATAGTTTACGTAGATGACATATAAGAAGAAAAATCCTGTGCACCCAAGCATATAACAACAAATCTAAGATAGGTTTATTTGAAACCGCTTAAAATGACAATCCTTAGTTGGAGTTTCAAGTATGCCTACCTATGCAACATTGAGAAAATAATTTTTGTGGGTACCTTTGCATTCAGTGAATTTAAAAAATCAAAAAAAATTTTTCCTAACAAACAATTAGTATACTTCTCTACTTTTCTGTTTTTCATTTACAGGTTTTCAATTTAAAACAAGATTTAGAAAGAATTATATGTCCAATTATCTATTTTGCTCACAAAATATAATATTTTAACATATAAAATGCTAATGTTTACTCTTATCCCTTCGATGACCTTTTTTTTAAGCCGGGGTGTGCAAAGTAACTCAAAATATCATTTTCAAGGATTCTGGTCTCAATAATGGACCATTTTTTTAAATGGTATTAAAATTCTTAAATTATTGTACGGCCTATAAAAATAAATTCTATGACCTGGAGATAATAGATAGAGCAGTCCACCAAAAAACCTGACGACAAGTTTTGAGACAAATTTGCAACAGAATAGCACATTTGCCAACGAGAGATGAAATGTTCCAAAATTAAGTTACGCTTCTGTTTCAAAGTGTGTATTTTAAAAATTAGACTAACAAAATATTTAATTGCTTACAACTTAAATTAGCAGCAACAAGGATCAACGAAGTAGGTAAGTACTATCCTACTACTGGTGCCATTCATTGCACACAAATGTTACAAGAATGCCATATTTTGGCATTATATGCTTGAAATATTATGTATAAATTGTTTTAAAACACTCATGTAATAAAAATCAAAACTATGAAAATATATACTATAACAGTTTTAAAAATACAACAAAAGGAAGATTACTTTATGGTAATAACTGACGGAGAGGCTGCACTGGAGAAAGTCCATTTTTCAGGGTTCAGATAATTTCTGGGTTGGTTTAGATGATGTCCGGAAATAAGCAGAATAATTTTGTATAGAGGATGTCAGTTGGTTTGGGGTCTCAGTTGAGCATCCCCGTATATAAGAAAATGAAGTAATCTCCTTGGATATAACAAGAAACAAAATGAACATACTTGATTGTGAAGTAATTAAACTTACAACAAAAACTAATAGAACTAAACACAAGTATATAAAAAAACCTATAAATAGTAACAAAACTATCAGAAGCATCTGGTAAGCAGTTTGTAAATGATTTAACCTTGAGGCATTGTCAGAAATGGTCGACTGTTTTCGTGGACCTGCGTCACATGTATTAGAAATTGGCTTTACTGCTTTTGAAAGTTTCTTCGTTTTTTCACATTCTATTACAGCACTAAAAATAAAGTGATACTGAAAACTAAATAAAAATCCTATTTCTCACTAAATTTACCATGTAATCTAGCTAGCTTAGCTGCCTGAACCTTGAGTGCAAATTTGGAGGGATGGCTGCCTTATGTGCCAACAGGTATGAAATATTTCAAATGTTTTCTGTTTTACAGTGTGCATTTTAAAATTAGATTAAACAAAAGACATAATTGCTTAAAACTTAAATTAACAGCAAAAAAAATCAATGTAATAGATAAGTACTACTGGTATATTTAATTGTACACAAATGTTACAAGAATTCCATATTTTGGTTTTATATGCCTCCGATATACTACTATAGTAACTGTTTTAAAAAACTCATGCAATGAAAATCAAAACTATGATACTATAATACAAAAAAAGGTTAAACCTTACATAACAAGACACAATACATACTTGTTAATGTGAAATAATTATACTTACATAATAACTAACACATAACAAACTCTATAAATAGTAGCAGAACTTTTAAAAGCATTTGGTAAATGATTTATTTTAACCTTGAGGCATTGTCAGAAACGGACGATATTTTTCCTGAGTCTGCATCATATGTATTACAAAGTGGTTTTAGTGCTTTTGAAAGTCTCTTCACTTTTTCATAACATTCTACTACACTAAAAATAAAATGATACTGAAAACTAAATAAAATCCTTTTTCTCACTAAATGTATCTTTTAATTAGCTTAGTGTGTGAATAGACCTTGAGTGAAACAAATGAGCTTACAACCTAGCTTTCAATCCCAATGGGGTATTGACTATTTTCAAATGGGATGTGCAACCCAAACTCACTTAATCATGGACTGATTTTTTAGGTTTTTTTTTTTGTCACAAATAGGAACCCATCTTTAGGGATTTGCTCTGAAAAAATTGCAAAAACTATACCTATAAATGAAATCGTAAAAATAACTAATTTTTAGGAATTTTTCGTTAAATAGTGGAATCACTTCTAGGCATGTGCACCAATTTTTACAGATTTATAGATAAAATAGTGACCCATTTTGGTGGCACATCCCATATATGTCTTATGTGTAAGTACCCCCCTGGCTTTCAATATCATCTCGACACCTTTAATAAAAACAGCAACCTCTGGTGATGGAAACTAAACAAGATACAGGATTCAATCTATGGATACAAGTATACTATCCTATCAATAAAGATAACTCTCGCAAGCATATCGTCACTGATGAAGATAACAAAATCATATCATATCATAGTCCTACTGTTAGCCTTTCAGATGTCATATGTTAGATATGTTAATAAAATTAGTAGAAATTTATATTCACCGACTAGTTCTACCAGAAGATAATTTTTTTTCTCTTCCATTATTGGTATCATGAACGTCACCTCCACTTCAAAATCAAATTAAAAGAAATAGAAAAATTATTTGAAACAAGCATTCTAAAAATTGTGAAAGTGAAAGCACAAGTAGCAGAATAGATAGACATAAAAGAAACAAAAAGATGTTAAAACTAGAAGGCACTAAACAGGATTTTTCATTTTACAGCATAACCCACATTTGAGATTTAATTAAATAAAAGCAAGGAATACAAACCTCGCTCTAGCTTCTTTATTTGTAGATCTTCTTAGTGAGCTTCTTTCTTTCTTCTTAGCAGCAGTTGCAGCTGAAGGATCAGCCTTGTTTCCCTTTGGAGCAACTCCAATACCAAAACTTGAACCATCTGTTTCCCCAACAAGAGTACCATCGTCTGCTATGTTCACACCAGCCTATGAACAAAATGAATTACATCGCAGATAAATTAAAACAGCTTATTAACTTTTGAAGTATTAACATAATAGTTTTAAACGATATCATTAACAAAGGACTCAGTTGTTTTTTTTCATAAATTTTACGGTACTTTATTACATGAATAAATGCCAGAAACAAATTTTATACAGTAATTAGACTGAGATTCTTCAGACATATGAGAAACATGAAGCAGAATTGAAACATAAAATAATGAAAACAATGTTCTAATATAAATATTTTCTATTTTTAAAAAATAGTTGACACGTACATTAAAATTGAGATTTTTATGACACATAGTTTATGTTTATTAAGAAACCCTATAAAAAATCACATTCTTTAACTAAATGATTTAACCTTTTATTGGAAAACAGATATATACAGAAATGATAGAAATAACAAATAATCCATGGTTATTCTAGGCATCACAACAGTACATGATCACTTTCAAAAACATTGAAAGTATATATCTAAGAATGTGATTATTGGTTTAACATCAATTCTATTTTAATTTTTAAATTTATCTTTATTAGAATAAAATATATGTTCAAAGTAATTATGTGTTTCAGCCATTATAATGAATCTATATTTATAGCAGGTCAGATGTGAAACCAGTCTGATTTATTCAGAATGATATTCAACATGTGTGAAAGCAATGCTTGTTCCACCTTTCTGTGCATGACTATTACGTTTACTCTCATCAATATCTGGTGTATAATGTGTTTTTTGACTTGAACATAATGCAGACAAATCATTGGATTATAATGTTGTATGAACTAGATCTTACGACTAAGAGCCTCGCTTCTGCCTCTGCAGGGCTAATGTTGGTATCTGAAGTAGCATCCAGAAAATGGCATAGCTGTAGAAATATAACTGTAAACACTAGAACAAGTGTGCTAAGTCGTAAATTTTACTTATAAATAATCTAATCTATAATACTAATTAAAGTAATTATATAATCATTCAACTATTTATAAATTCTTAAAATCCCAACTTTAATTTTTTTTTAAAGAATTCCACATCTGCAAATTTCTTTTCTTACATCTTGAATGCCTGACATGTTAACAGCTAACTATGGATCCTCTGCTGAATATTACTTATTCATTAAAATATATTGTTTGATAACAGCTAGTGATTGAAAAACAACGGCAATGCAGTGGACAGCTAGGTTGCACAAAAGAATGTTATAGTAGAAATATTTTTTTTTGTTACCAATGAATTATAACTATGGATAAAACACAACCTTTAATATGCAAATGGAGCTTTTAAAAAAGCTGAATGTCATCAATACTGTGAGAGAGATGAGATGCAAAGACAGCAGAATATAACTGCTATGTCACCTTACTAATTAATTAATTACCACAAGCATTATATATACCTTCTGTGCAGCTGCTATTGCCTCCGGATCAGTTTTATCAATTAAAGTATATTTTTCTCTTAGGTCAACTTCCAAATCGTCTTTCATTTGACTATAAACAAAGATAAACAAATAATTAAACAAAAAAGTGATACCTATGCTGCCAATATTATAATTTAGAGTGGCGATAACTACCAAAGTAGCAGGTCAATGTTCCTACTGGGTACATATTACACAATAATGTATCCTATAAACAATTTTATAAAAAGTGCTAAATTGCTCTTTTTATTATATTTTATATTCAGCAGCTTGCATGGCAGCTAGTACAACCATTTAATTATCATGACAAAATAATAAAATATACAAATCAATCTCCTAGCACCTGTGCATTGTTTCCTAGGAATGAAATTCACTTACAGACATATTTCTTTGAATGAATCAAATACTCCTTGAATCTGTCTAATATTAACAAGATCTATCTCATCCAGTGACCCTTCAATAAATCGCCTTGTCTGCTGTTTGATTTCATATTTCTGCTGTTCTGACAGGGGCTCGTAACTGACTAAACTTCTGTTTGTCTGCAATTAAATAAAAAAAATACTAAGTACAAACATTAGTGTATTTTGGTTTATTAATTTTTTGACTCTTTGGACCAAATTATATATTTCCAAAGAGATTAACATTTTCCGTAAATGTTTCTATATTTTGTCATAAATAATTATGCTATATATATATATATAATGACATAAGCCTGAGTTGATTGTCATAATTAAAATTAAGACTTACAAGAGTATCGTGCATTGCTAATTCCTGTTTCAGAGATCTTATTTCTTTCTCAAGTTTTTTAACCATTATCTGAAATCAAATAAATAAATAAATTATAAGCAATTAGACCAACATTACTTGAGATAATTAAGTCAAAAGAAAAAGCCAACTGATCTAAAACTTATTAAACTGTCACTAAAATATTATACCTCACTATTTCCTAATGATGAGTTTATCACAATTTGAGACATTTTTTCACAGCCTAATGATATGAGTACTTGCATGTGCAAAGCACAATAATCACAAGCTACAGTTTGTGTAGATCGTCATGGTAATTCTCTGTATATAGCTGTTCCCACAAATAATAAATAATATATTAATGTTAATTACAAATGCATAAATAATGAGACATGCAATAAAATCTATACGACATTGAAATAGGAATGCCGGAACCAGAAACGAATTTCTGGGATACCAAAATAATACTACAAACTCACCACTGGGTCATAATGCTCATTCAAGCATGGTTCACTGTTAACACACATCATACGTGTCGCAAATCTGAGAGTCGAGATGGTCTCCTCAATCTGTGAAGCTTCCCCCCAGATATTGGCAACCATCAGTGTACTGCAATTTCCCCCAATAGAATCTTTTAAGCAGTGTGTAAGTTTGGTTTGACGGAATGGTATATGATCTCGTCTTTTGTCAGCCAAAGCAATAATAGTTTGTTCTAAGAATGTCAAGGATTTATTGATGTACATGGCTTCTTGTTGCGTTTTCCCTTCAGACTAGAAAAAATAATTAAACATTTAACATTAATGAGGAATAAACACATTTACAAAAATGACCTCATCTCTAACTATAATGTATTACAATTTATATACCACCAGATGGCCTTATTACAGCAGTGACAAAAGGAGAGGTTGCAACTATTTATCACAGAGCCATCTAGTGTTGATTATGCAAGTTAAAATAATATGAAAATGTTTTCATAACAATTATACAGAAACAGAATGACTGTCTAGTTTTTAGAATTATTTATACACTAACCTTAGTCTTTCCCAATCTTTCTGATCCAGCTAAATCAACAAAATTCAATTTGGAGGTAGTATATTTGGCAGTTGACTGAACACGTGAGCGAGTCTCGATATAAATTGTAAAAATACAGTGTGACCGAGAAGAATTCTTGTTCAATGTATGAGCAGCAATGGCACGGTTAGTCTCACCCTGTAATGACACAGATATCATTACATAATTATTCTAAGTAATATAACTCAAACCTAGTTTTAATAATTTCAAATTAAAAAAAAATAATTTTGATCATTTAAGTAGTTTTTCACTGCAGACATTTTTGAATAAATTAAACATGACAGCTAAATGTTGCAGTAAAACAGCTAACCACAAGTGTATATGTATAGAACCGAGTAACATTTCCCCGTGTTGATATTTATAAGGCAATCTACTGCACAAGAATCATAAACAATCAATTTTAGGATTTTTTTTTTCTTAATTTCCCTCAAAACCCAGTACACAATTAATAAAAAAATAAAAAAATAAAGTACTTTCCAAAATATTCAATAAATACCTCAAAGAGCAAGTTTAATGCTTCCTCTTCATTCTGAGCATAATGTCTTGATAATCCTTTGACATACACACCGGTTTCATCTTCTGAGATAGTTAAACCAGTGTTCTGGTTAGGATTGAAGGATTCTGGGAGGGTCTGCAGCAGATCAAACATCGTCTCATTGTAGATTTCTAAATATGAGACCCTGGTGGAGAGAAAATACAGTATAACGGATGTCAAATAATTTAAGTATCTGTTTAAAATACTGAAACAAACAGTTTCTCCGTTTACCCTAGGAGACTTTTACAATTTCCTAAAACAAGCAATTTTTAAACTGTTTAGGAGACAATTTATTCTAGCAGATATAAAATATGTTTTTATAGCATAGAATTATAATATGTTCATGTTAGCACAGTTAAATGTTTACATTTGAAACTGAAAGATTTCAATTACTACAGTAATTAAAAACACAACTGCAACGTTATGAGGATGAAAAAACAAATTAAAGTGAATGGCAAAGACTACATATTAAAGAATCCCTTTCTGGTTTCTATAGCTCAAGCTATCTCTATTACTGTAAGCATTATCACATGCATGACATACCTAATATTAATAGCATCATCTTGCCTGTCTTCAATTTCTTTATATAACTGTTGTAATGCTCTTGGTATTAACCCTCTGTGAGCATAATTTTCTGTGGCTCCAGTCACTGTGAATGTTTTTCCAGCTCCTGTCTGTCCATAACACATCAAAGTACCTGTTAAAAGCATATGCATCAAAAATAAGAACAGGTCAATTGTATTATACATGCCATTGATATGGAAATAAAAGAATTAATTGATCAATATAGCTTTTTATGTAACTAGCTTGGTCAGCAGAAATCATTAATTGTAGTTGTATCAATTGAATGCAGAATCACAGCAAGTTGTTTTTCTTACATGAGACATGCATAGCCATTATAAAGAGAAACTATACAATAAACATCAATTTCATCTTTTGTCCCAGGGTCTGTTGTACAAAAACTAACAGAATTTTTAGCCCATCTGCAAGTCATGTAAGATATTTGAATGATTTTCAAGACATTAATTAATTTTTTTTTCCAAAATTAGTAAAAAAAAATAATATAAACCATACATGCTAGCACTTGAGCTGTGTATAGGTTTTTTTAAAGTGTATGTCCACATATAGCCATTGAAAATAATGCACACTTGAGTTGAGATTTTAAACATTATAAAGACAATGACTAAGAACACAAGCTTTTATAAAATATTTGTTATTTAAGATATTATTATTGGGGATTATATGGTACTAACACTTATATTTATTCAGTATTATTCATTCTAATATAAATCAAACTATATGATACCTATGAATGCAACAGTAAAATTACCATTTTAAAATAAATACACATTTTGGATTTGAGTGTTTTAAGTATAGTTTATGATAAACAATTTTTAAAACTTATTTATATAAATAGTTGAAGGGCTAGTTTAATGTTCTATCAAGTACAAAGATATTATGCTCCAGAATAAAATACTGTTCTTTCATTATGATATTTATCATATAAATTATTCATTTCATACTAAAGATCTACATGAGTATTTATAGGAATCAATCACTGTAAATTATCTCATAAATAACGGCAGATCACAAACGATGACACAATCATAGTTGGGAGATAATGGAAACTTAAAAAATCAGAATGATGTAATAATATAACCACAACTAAAATTGTAATGGTATACATAGAGTTGTACGGAAGTTGCATTATTTTCTTTAGAATTAGACATGAAACCAAGTTTACCGTAATTGACGATGTGCTGTCTATAGATTCAAAAAAAATTTTGCGTAAAAAAGGCTTACCATTATACCCATTAAGTGCCCCAGTGACCATTTCAGATGCTCCAGTAGAGGAAACTTCCTCTTGGTTAGCATTGTGTAATATTCCGTCCATTTTAAATGACCAGTCAAGAATCTGGTTATTAACAACCCCCTGCTTTTCATCTCTTTTACAATGAATGTTGATAGTCTACAAGACAAGACAAGAAAGCAACATTATTATATTTTATCACTATGTGGCAAAATGTGAAATTGGCATTTTTGGCTTGTAAATAATTTTCATTGTCAAAAACTAACTTAATATTAAAAACTTTTAAAGGGAGTTTGATACTAAATCACGAGTTGTGACATAAACTGAATCTTAGCATGTACCTTTCCATCGGGTTGCAGGTTTATCATATCATGGGCAAATTCTGATGTAGGTCGGGTTCGAACCCATACTTTCACCTTTCTACTCCGATTCATTCTGAAATACAAAGACAAATTTCATTTTACAAAATGGAAATGTAAGTAGACCGCACCATATCAGGGAACATCCTTTTGCCTGAAGTCTTATGACCACTAAAATTCTTTTAACCACAAAAATGAAAAAAAGATTGAGCATATATAAATAGGCTTTACAGTTAATTCTTTTCCAGTTTTCTCACTTTATTACAATACAAGACAACCAATAGCAATAATAAAGTACTGGCTACTAATTATTAATATTATGGATTGTCAATTTACAAATTGTGGTATATCTCAGATTTCTACGACATATAAATCCGAACATAAACTATTCGACATTGTAAGTGACAAAATTATTTAAACTTACATGCTTTATCCTTCGAGATTAACAAAAAAAACTTAAACGTTCGAATTATGCGTGTTATGCTTCCTCAAATTAAGTATTCAGTGGTTTCGATTTTTCCTCTATCCAAAATCCAATATAAATGTTTGCAAGTGTTGGCAAGACAATGCGCATGCGTATTAGTTTAGTCACGCGAGAAGCGAGATTTCGTAATCCAGTATGGCGCCCTCCTTGGAATTTTGAAAAAACATAATTAAAAAGGTTTGAAATGGATTTAGAGCGCTACAAGTGAGTAAATTTCAAAATGTGTCACTCTGTTTCGTTGACTTTCATAAAACACATATGTATTTGATAAGATACATATGTATAAGTGCTAATAGTAATAGGACACTCAACAAAGTCTGACAGATTTCGCTCCTATTTATTAATTTATTTTGACTGTCTGACAGTGTCAGACGAGTGATGTACCCTGTCCATGATATAATCATATAGTCATAGGCGTGCATTGAATTAAAACCTAGTTTTCACGGCAATTAGTAAACGATCACGTTTAATAAACGATTGATTCTTCCATAGTAGTGCAGAGCTCGTAGGAGTCTTAGGAGTTAGGTAGAGCAATTCGCACTTGAGTGTGCAAGCGCAAATGTACAATTTAATCACACCCCTGCAGGTACGGATTTTACCACCTGAATGAAAATAAACAATACAAAGGACAGGAAGGACTAACTGATGGTCAGTTACCGACGTCAGTAAACCGTTCTTTAACGTCCCTGAGAGATAGACCTCACAGAGACGGGACCTGTGACGGGGCCGCCATTTAACATAGTCATCTGAGCCATGATGGAAACGCAGTCCCTACTGTTGAGAGCCAGGTTATTTTATTACCTTGAAAGGCATGTACAAGCCCAGGATCGAACCCGGGACCTTTGACATGCCAGGCGGACGTGGTAA